>JAAGNO010001752.1:0-22648 GCA_033439905.1 Ceryle rudis
GCTGGGGCAGCTTTCCAGCTACTCCTCCCCCAGCCTATAGTGTTGCCTGGGGTTGTTGTGACCCAAATGCAGGACCCAGCATTTGGTCTTTTTGATGTCCATATGATCAGCCTCAGCCTATCGATTCAGCCTGCCCAGGTCTCTCTGAAGAGTCTTCCTACCCTCAAGCCTTTCTGAAGAGTCTTCCTACCCTCCCAACAGCCTCTTGCCATAAAAATAATACATTCTAAAGTACGCTAAAAATGTCTTTACCAAAATATATAAGCAATACAATAACTTGAGAAATAATTTTTTATCCAGCATTTTCCGAGATATTATCTGTAAATATAATGGTACAAGCAGACATCACATTTGTAATTACATGCTCTCAGAAAAATACCTGTGTGCAGGGGTAAAAACGAGGCTACTTTGACCCCAAAATGCAAATCCCAACAACTCAATGTGAATCCCAAAGTACTGCTAGCACTAATGGTTCTTTTTTTCCTCTATGTAAACTGCTACTAGCCACTACAATGAAACATAATTTCTTCACTATTCAAAAGAGTCACTTCAGAAAACATTTATATTTTAAGGTGAATCGCTTAGATATACTTTATTCATGCTTAAGACACTAACAGTGGCAAGGTATTTTCCCTGAGTAGCCATAGTGAGGGAAATGACTTTTGCTGCAACTTTGCTGCAACTACTAACAATCCTACACAAAAGATACTAAAAAAGCTGCAGAGAAATTGTTAATAAACACAAATCAACCACATTCAAATAATTAATAATAAGGGAAAACTCATTAACATGCCTTTCTAACGTTCAGTGATATTTTTCTAACATACACCATGTCTTGTTGACAGACTGCAGTAAACATTGTCATGGACTTATTTAAGAAAGCATGTGCCCTATTTGAATTGAAAACAATGGGATTCAAGGCTAAATGCACAATGAAACAGCAATTACACCCAGGGAAGGAAAGGAGTAACAAACTGAAAAACAAAATAGGAGATAAAAGCTGAATATTTCTCTACAATCATTAACTTTCTAACTGTATAGCTAATACTATCTTAAAAGAAAATATAAGGTGTTTCTGCAATTGAATTACTTAAGAAGTCACTGATTATAAGTAATTTTTTTAAAATTAATTTATTTTATGATTGATTTCTATCCAGAGTAACAGAAGATGCATAATTCCATGTATAGACTGGAGACAAGGTATGTGATGATATGGTTATATTTAGTATTACACTTAGATTTTAATGAAAATTAAATATGCACACATGGTTGCTTTGAGAAGACCCAGTCCTCTGCTGTCACTGGCACCCCAAAAACCTCACTCATTCACACCAGGTAAAACATCAGTCTTCAGCCTCCATGCCCATGCAGAAGACACAAGCAGCATGCAGGAAATGCACCATGGCAGATCCTCCAAACATCAGGTTTACACACCAAGTGTTTGTAGGTACCTCTCCAGCATGAGGCAGCTTTGTGAGAAGTGCAGAGGAAGAGTTTGTGCAGACGTCTAGGTACAAGTAAGAAGCATCTCCATCACGTTTGCTTAAGGTGAGATAGCCTGAGGTCAGACCAACAATTAGCAACTAAGGTAGCTCTGTATTCTTGTCAAAACAGTGAGAAAAAAGGGTTCAGTGACCACTTGCATCTCAGAATGTAAACTGAAGGATGCTTCTAGCAAGGTCCCAGCACAAACACAGCAGGTGCTTACAGTTCATCAAGGTTGTGAGGGAAGCCTGGCATAATTTTAGGCCACAAAGAGCATGGTGTGCAGCATGGAGGCAGTCAGAAAAGCATAATGCTGTAATGCGGGTGTCACATAAAGCTTTCACACTACAGTGCTATACAGGGTGATGGCAGGGCAAGGGAACAACTAGGGTGCTGAAGGGATTAACTCACAATGGCAGATCAAAGGGCACATAAATATAGTATCACCTGAAAAAACAGCCATTCCAGAAATACATTCTAGTACCAAATGCAGAAGCTCAGACACTTTATATGATCACCAGTGGCTGCAGGAACTCAGCCAAGAGCAAGAAACCCCCCACAATGACTGCAAATCATAAAGATGAACAGAATGAAAGCATCCACTGATTTCTTCGTCAGCACAGGCTAGCAATACCAACCTCTCATATAAAGGTACAGCTGGTAGCAAGACCATTTACACATCACCATGGGCAATACCCAGCCACACTAACCCAACCCGTACCAGTCCTGAGCACACAATCTGATTTTTATTGAACTAGTGAGAGCACATGATAAAAAGCTTATGCTGGCTTTATGCTTTTATGCCTGCTGTATGTTAGCAACAGGAAAAGATACAGTACCTGATACGGCTGCTGGTGCAGAATTAATCTACCCATGTTTTCAAACAATCTGAGCCAGAGAGCAAGTTTATAGCAAACCAGTGCTTTGCATCACATGGCCACTATTTTCTTTAACTTGTTACCAGAAACCTTAAAGCCGTTTTCAGTTCACCATCAATCTGTCACAACAGGTAAGATGGAGATAAGTTTTCAGTCTTCCATATGACAAAGTAATCAATAGGTGCGGAGAATGGGATATCTTCTAATTCTGGAATTGCTGGATAGAATAAAAATAGCCTGGATGCCTTTATGTGAAAGAAGCTAAAAAAAAAAAAGGAAGAAGTATTTTCAAGCATTACACACTGCCAAAACATGTATTAATATTCTTGCTGGTCTGTCATCATTAAAAATATCATTCAGTGTTTTGCTGTCAATGGCAACACAATTTATGTTGGTGCATAAGCTTGGGAACGAGCTGGTCACATGAAAACTTCTGCAATAAGATATATTAATAGAAAATGAACATCCATTCTGACATGTAATTATTTCAGTTTACTTGATTTAAAATATATAAATCACATTACTTATTATTCTCATGTCCTATATGACTCAAGGGCACTACTGGGAACTAGGGAAAATGTGGGCCCACTGCTGAATGAGGTGGGAGCCTTGGTGGCAGAGAAGAATCCACAGAGAAGGTGGGTTTACTGAATGCTGCCTTTGCTTCAGTCTTCACTGCTAAGACCAGCCCTCGGGAATCTCTGACCCTGGAAGTAAGAGTGAAAGCCTGGAAGGAGGAAGTCTCTCCATTGGTCGATGAGGATTGGGTTAGAAATCACTTGGGTAAACTGAACATGCGCAAATCCATGGGCCCTGATGGTCTGGACCCATGAGTGCTGAGGGAGCTGGGTGATGTTGTTGCTCTACCACTCTCCATCATTTCTGAAAGATCATGGAGAACGGGAGAGGTTCCTGAGGACTGAAGGAAAGCCAGTGTCACTCCAGTCTTCAAAGAGGGCAAGGAGGAAGACCCTGATAGTTATAGACCAGTCAGTCTCACCTCCATCCCTGGAAAGTTAATGGAGCATCACATTCTAGAGATCATATCTCAGCACATGGAAGAAAAGAAGGTTATCAAAAGTAGCCAGCATGGATTGACTAAAGGGAAGTCATGTTTGATTAATCTGATAGCCTTCTATGACTCTGTGACTGAATGGGAGAGCAGTGGATGTTGTCTACCTTGACTTCAGCAAGGCTTTTCACACTGTCTCCCATAACATCCTTGTAGGTAAACTCAGGGAGTGTGGGTTAGAAGAGTGGACAGTGAGATGGGTTAAGAACTGGCTGAACAATAGAATTTAGAGGGTTGTGATCAGTGGTGCAGAGTCCAGCTGGCAACCTATAAGTAGTGGTGTTCCCCAGGGGTCAGTTCCGGGTCCAGTCTTACTCAATGTCTTCATCAATGACCTGGATGAAGGGATGGAGTGTACCCTCAGTAAGTTTGCCGCTGATATGAAACTGGGAGGAACACCTGGGGAGGAACAACACCATGTAACAGTACAGGTTAGGGGTAGACCTGCTGGAAAGCAGCCCCATGGAGAGGGACCTTGGCATCCTGGTGCACAGTAAGTTATCCACAGAACAGCAATGTGCCCTTGTGGCCAGGAAGGCCAATGGTATCCTGGGGTGCATAAAGAAGAGTGTGGCCAGCAGGTCAAGGGAATTTCTCCTCCCCCTCTGCACTAGTGAGACCACAGCTGGAGTATTGTGTTCAGTTCTGGTCTCCCCAGTTCAAGAGGGACAGGGAAAAACTAGAGAGAGTCCAATGGAGAGCTACAAAGATCATAAAGGGACTGAAACATCTCTCTTACGAGGAAAGCCTGAGAGCCCTGGGGCTGTTTAGCCTGGAAAAGAGAAGACTGAGAGGGGATCTTATTAACGTTTACAAATATCTGAAGGGTGGGTGTCAAGTAGAAGGGACCAGTCTCTTTTCAGTGGTGCTGTGTGATAGAACAAGAGGTAATGGTAGCAAGGTGAAACACAGAAGTTCCACCTCAACATGAGGAAAAAATTCTTTACTGTGAGAGCAACAGAGCACTGGAACAGGCTGCCCAGAGAGGTTGTGGAGTCTCCTTCTCTGGAGACTTTCAAGACCCACCTGGATGCGTTCCTTTGTGACCTGTGCTAGATTATATGGTCCTGCTCTGGCAGGGGGGTTGGACTCACTGATCTCCAGAGGTCCTTTCCAACCCCTACCATTCTATGATTCTATGGTTCTGCTGTGGTGGACATTTACACAAATACATATAAGCACAATGCCCCTGCCCTACTCACTTTAGAATCAATATGCAAGTCCTACTGCCACTTCATATCATGCAAAAGCATGCTGGCACTGTGTATCAGTTTAAATTTCACTTCAATCATTCATAAAACACAATCACTGTTGAATTACTTCTGTTTCACAGTTCTAATGCACATGAAACCCATGCATTTTGGAAGCTGACAAACAAGATGATTCACAACTTTTTAACTGTCTCACCAAGTGTTTTCAGAGTCCCTCTGCCTAAGGACCTCTGAACATTTAGCAGCAGATGTGCTCAAATCTTTCCAGGACTCACTGCTACAGTACAAACAAAACCCTGTATATTAATGGCCTTTTGCATGGCCCTCACTGCAGAACTGAAAATTTCAAAAGCTTTCAGGATTGCATTAATATCAGAATACCATTGCCTTCAGCTGGACCAACATCAACCAACACAGAGCACTTTGGAAAACTCTCACCTTTAAGGTAAAAACAGCCCAGACAAACAGAAGTCGAGTACTAGATTGTTCGAGTGCCTGGATATGCATTAAAATTGTCTTTTGAAACAGAACTTCCAGCACCCCTTGCTTTCTGATCTTTGCAACAGGACTTTGACTCCTAACCTGAAACTTTTTGTCTTTAATTTTCTTCACTGTAGAACAACAACGTGTTTTCTGAAACTGTCATGGAAGTAGCTTATGCACAAGTCCATGCACAAGTCCATTATGAAATTCTGTAATTATTCTTCCCCTTCCATGCCACTGCTGTTGAGTGTGCAGAACATAACACCAGTACCAGGGTTATTCAACAGGGGAATATGATAGGCAGCAATGGGGCAAGGTAGAATGACCCCTGTCAGGTGGCTGGATAGAAGTTCCCTTGCTTCATTCCTTGGACAGCTACCTATTGGCTTATGTCTTTTTCTTAGTGGTTAATGAAATGAGCTTATTTGTGAACTAAAACATTTTGGAATTATGTCTGTTTCACCATGTTTCTCACCTACAGAAAACCAGGTAGTTAAATTGTCCACCAGTACCACAGGTTTTGCATCGAAGAACCTTAAAAATCAGTCCAGGAATTTGCTGTTGTTGTCTGCACTCCTTGGGTATGAAATATATCCCTTATTTCATTTTCTTCTCTCTGTTACTTACTCATATACCTTCTACAGCAAAGGTACTCATGAATAAGCAGTTGTGTTTTCAACTGGGTCCCAGGGAATTAGGCCACCTCATACCTGAGGAATCACATGATTGCAGATAAAGAGAACAGTGAATACGCTAATGAACCTGGCTGTAGCCAAGGTGTTAGTCCAAAAACTCCTGGAGGAAGGGTATATCCTTTGAAAAGGTAACAAAAGATCAAAATAACTTCAAAAGTCTTACTTAATGACAAAAGGAAATAAAACAGCATGAATCCAAGGGATAATTAACCGAGGTTGTAATACAGACATGTGTCTGTAGCAATAAGCTCAAGGTACATTGATAAAAATGCTGCCAGACTTGCCTGCACCAGTATTTAATCTCCAGTATTTGGACTCTTACTCTCTTTTAAGAGAATCAACCTCTAGGGCTAGCAGTTAATGTGGAGGCAGCAGGGAAGCTACATTTGTCACTTCAACTTGCTTAGAGCAAGTTCACCTCTAAAGTTAGCCATGGCCACCAGCACTCACTCCTCCTCCTTCACTGCTACTAAGGCTGAGGTCCAGTGGTGCAATGGGGAAGGCAAATGCTGGTGTGGATGGTGCCCAGGTTTGCACAGGCATATGAACTGGAACATGAGTACAGGACTCACTGCCTCGAATGCTCTAATGCCCCCTGAGAACAGCCCTTGGTCTTGCTACCTCCCACTTCAGAGCAGAATGAGGGGACAAAGGTTGAGACATGATTCCTCTGGCTCTCACTTATTCTTGGAGAAAAGGTGGCAGTGAATGCAAATTCAGGGCATCTCACTCTTTCTGTCTTCATCTAACACATCTGCACTCCTGTCCTTGGAATCATAAACAAGATGGGATATAACTGACCTGATGGGACATGCCAGAAGCAAGCTGCTTACTGTCAAAGAAAAACTACCAGGCACAAAAATATTCTTCATAGGAACATATTTAATTTCTAAAGAGGTTACAGAGGAAGGATGCTGCCCCATCCTAGCATCTTAGGTTTGGATCTGAGAAAGTTGGACAGGAGCACACCTTTTTTACATTTTATGCACATTGATGCACTTACATCACCTCAGACCTTTCTACATCATAGAATCATAGGATCATTCTGGCTGGATAAGACCTTCAAGATCATCAAGTCCAACATTTAACGCAGCACTGCCAGGTCACCACTAAACCACATCCCTAAGTGCCACATCTACATATCTTTTAAACACATCCAGGGGTAGTGACTCTGCCACTTCCCTGGGCAGCCTGTTCCAGTGCTTTACAACCCTTTCTGTGACGAAATTTTTCCTAATAGCCAATAAACCTCCCCTGCTGCAACTTGAGGCCATTTCTTCTTGCCCTCTCACTTGCTACATGGGAGAACATACCAACCCCCACCTCACTACAACCTCCTTTCAGGTAGTTGTAGAGAGATAAGGTCTCCTCCGAGCATCCTTTTCTCCAGGCTGAACAATCCAAGTTCCCTCAGCGTCTCCTCATAAGACTTGTTCCCTAGACACTTCACTATCTTCATTGCCCTTCTTTGGACATGCTCCAGGATGAAGCTGAAATAAAGTTAAACAACAGCTCCTAAACACAAAAGAGCATTGTGAGGAATGGTGCACTACAAAGACCGTGAGGCACTATTATTACAGTGATAGAAAACACAGGTTCCTAAATAAGAGAGCATTAAGACAGCATCACATCACCCAGAAAGAACCACCAGCCCAAACAAACAAATAGCCAGACAAGCAAAGAACAGGCTTGACCATGCAAGCTCCATAAAGAGCAGTAAGACAAAACATGCTGGACAGATAGAAGTCAGAGAAAAAGAAATCCTAAAGAACTTGACACACTTAGCACTCTGCAGACCCAGCCCAGGCAAAGACCAGCACTGAGCTTATCCAAGACAGCAGTCTCCAGGCTCTTGGATGCTCAGTGGCTGCAAGCAGCCTGCTGAGACATTCTACTCTCAGCCATCCCTGACCCAGCCCGAGGAAAACCTGCTGAACCCACATTTGTAGGGATACTTCAATAAACCAGTATTAAACAGTGAATACATAAACACTCCCCCCTCTCTGGCACCCACACTTGACCAAAGAAGCTGTAACAGTGTCAGAAAGAAAACACAAACCCTAACAAGAACAGACCAGCAGAGACTCATTAAGAGGGAGAGGTAACAATACTAGAACACAAGTTCATTAAGCTTTGACCTCAAGCAGTTTTAGACAACTCCATTGCTTGTAGGCAGGAGCATGTGGAAAGTGAATTTTGAAAACAGGATGGACTATACAGTATAGGACCAAGGGGAAGTTTGATTTTCCAAGACATCTTGAGTCTTGAAGCTGAGAGACTGTGTTTCTGTCTCTTCCCAAAGAATTATCATTCAAATGCTCCTTTGGAAAGATAGAAAAGACATGTAACCTCCAGCATCATCTTCTGGGGAGATAAGGTCCCTCTCACATTTATAGGGAACCACCATGGACATCCTCCATGACTCAGCATCTCTTTATTTCCCTCCGCCACTCCCACAGGAAACGTTCATCATGCTCTCAACACAGAATGATTTACAAACTTCTGAGGTCATTTATTTTCTGCTCTTGAGAGTTGACTACTCCCATGCTATGTTTGCCCCATGGCAGCAGGATACTTCTTTGACAATGTCAAAGATTAAGGTTGTTAACCAATAATATTTCTTTCAAACAAACAAACAAACCAAAACAAAACAAAAAACCACAAAAAAAAACCCTGTCTTCTAGCATTAAATAAGAAGGAAAGATTTTCCGTGAGAAAGATTTGGTTTTCCACACTAGAAACTGCTTTCAATAGAAAGGACAACTACCTTACATAAATCTTTTAATAAGTCAAAAATGCTTCATCAAATACTTTGCTTTTTATCTTTCATGGATTTTCTTTATTCGTCTACAGTGAAACCAGTGGCTGCCTGAAGACAGCATGGCCTTGCTCTATATACTATGTTTAGTACACAATGAAATGAAAAGACTCAGCTAACTGCTCTCCTTATGGAAAGAACTGGATAAATATAATTTTATTTATATTAGTTACAAAAGCATAATTTAGGAGGGCAAGAGCTATTTAAAGTCAGGTTCTAGTTACTTAAATAATATATTATTAGTATTGAAAAAAGAGACAACATGTACAATGTTTCAGTTTATCCTTGGCTAGTCAATCCTGAAAATTAGACTGCCTTACAAGGAGTAATTTTATTATGGGGCTAACAGTATTTTGATCACTAGAAGCCGGAAACAGGCTCCTCAAATGAACTGAAAAGCATGTGCTTCAAATATTTAATTTTCTGTTTCACTACCATTTATTTTTTTAAACCATGACATTTGTGTGTCTTGTAATTAGATTTCAATGTATTGCTGCCACAAAAATTACATATAAAGACCAGTGTATCAAAATAATGCATTTTTGAAATGAAGTAATTTCGTAGCATATTTTAAAATTATATTTCACAAAAATTATATTACCCAGCAAGGTCCTTGAGCTTTCTGAATGCACTCCCTCTTATGCAACTGAAGAGAGACCCGGCTGTGACCAGATTACACATACTATTGTAGATTTGCAAAGAAATTCAGTCCCAACAAAGCATGAAGTAGTGAAGTTTGTGAGTAAGTGAAGTTTGAAGCAACAGCACTGTATGGATCCGTCTTCCAGCTGTGTAACAGCAGCTCACATACAGCTAAGTCAACTAAGTAACTTGCATACAATCTTTAAAAGTGTGCATTATAAACATGGAACTGCAGTTCTACTCAGATAATTTGACATCAAGTACAAGCCTCTCAGACAGACATTCTTGGAATAAAGAAAGGTGTAAAGTCCACTTGATACAGATGTTAAGCATGTTTAAATACAGTGTGAAAAGGATCTTAATTTTGGACCCAACATACAGCAGATCTTTCTCTCAAAGAACAAAAACCTATGCTTTCATACTGGCTGGAAAGAAGGAACTAAATGCTACCTTTGGACCACTTCTACTTTTCCTGTGGAAACCAATGTGTCACAACCAGATGCTGTCATTTTTAAAGGTCCATGTGAACAGTATGCAATTGCCATGATGTGGTATTCTGTAGTTTCGCTATGCCCTTTAAAAGGGACTGGAACACCTCAGAGAAATCAAGCTTGCGGACAACACCAAGCTGTGTGATGTGGTCAGCACACTGGAGGGAAGGGGTGCCATCCAGAGTGACCTTGATAGGCTGGAGATACGGGCCCATGCCAACCTCATGAGGTTCAGTTAGGCCAAGTGCAAGGTCCTGCATCTGGGTCAGGGCAATCCCAAGCACAAATACAGACAGGGAGGGGTATGGATTGAAAGCAGCCCTGAGGAGAAAGACATGGGGGTGCAGACTGATGAAAAGTTCAACATGATCCAACAATGTGCAAGTGCAGCCCAGAAATCCAACCGTATCCTGAGCTTCATCAGAACAAGCGTGGCCAGCAAGCCAAGGGAGGTGCTTCTGCCACTCCACTCCACTCTCATGTGACCCCACCTGGAGTACTGGGCCAAGCTCTGGAGCACCCAACACAAGAAGGCCATATATAGGAGTGGATCCAAAGGAGGGCCATGAAGATGATCGGAGAGCTGGAGAACCTCTCCTGTGAGGACAGGCTGACAGAGCTGGGGTTGTTCAGACTGCAGCAGGGAAGGCTCCAGAGAGACCTTACTGTGGCCTTCCAGTATCTGAAGGGGACCTAGAAGAAAGCTGGGGAAATACTTTTTACAAGGGCTTGTAGTGGTAAGACGAGGGGTAATGGCTTCAGACTGGGAGAAGGTAGATTTAGATTAGAAACTAGGAATAACCGCTTCACTCAGAGGATGGTGAGACTGTAACAGGTTGCCCAGAGAAGTTGTGGATGCTCCATCACTGGATGTGTTCAAGACCAGGTTGGATGGGGCTCTCAGCAACCTGATCTAGTTGGAACTGTCCCTGTCGATGGAAGTGGGGGTGGAACTGGATGATCTTTAAGGTCCTTTCTAACCCAAACCATTCTATCATTCTATGAAATAGATGAATTTACTGCACGGCAAATATTTGTCATGTTCTCTCAGACTTCCCAAGAGACACTTTCTCTACCCCTGCTTATGGATGAAGATTCAACAGATTTTAGACAAGCTCAGCTAGCCAGAAAACTGCTTAATGGCAACTAAGGAACTGATCAGGATTTCACATCTGATTTAAATGCTGCTTTGATTGTGTTCTCCAGCGAACTCATGCAAATAAAGCAGGAGCAGTTGGAAGGAATTTCCAGATGTAATGGGACACAACTAAAAGAATTTAAATACCTTAACTCAGGGACTTTTTCAAGATGGACAGACCTCCTTCATCTTCCCATATACACTGAGAAGTACTCAGATTAGGACAACAGTCTGACATGCAAGACTGTGAGGCTGCAACACTTTGAGACACTAACTCACCAGAGCAACTACATCAACCACAGCTCATCAGTATAAGGCCTTCCAAGACCTCCCCAAGTTTTAGATGGAGGATGAGAGACAACCTTGAAACTTCCTCAGTCATCTTAGGGTATTCATATAGCCCTTTCCCATTCGCTGCAGAAGCCCTGAAAGCTTTACATACCCTTGTGCCCACATATACACACACCTACACAAAATATAGGAGGCTGATAAAAAATTACTGCAGTCCTAGTCTCTGGGAAACTCACCCCAGGTGCTTCTGCTGCAAGTCTCTGGAAGTCTATGTTTCACCACCATCCTCAGGCTTGGAAGGACACTTGGGGACCCAAAAGAAAGACATCACCTCCACCTGCTCCCTCCACAAGAAAACAAGTTCGTTACCGCCTAGTGGCAATCCAACCACTCTTGTCAGGTTTTTAGCAAAAGACTCCTCTGAAGTCCTCAGGAGACTCCTCCTCCACCTGTGTTGGTAAGAGGCTATGGACCACAACTAGGAAGTTACCAAAACCCAGGACCATAACCAGCAAGTTACCAAAGCTCAGGTCCAGTAGAGGCTTTTGCTTGTGCAAAGCTTAGGGTGAATGTTCCTAACTAAAATCACATTCTCATATCCATCACTCTCCAACTGACTAATGCACCCCAAGCCCTCTCTGCCTCCACCTAATGAGTCCCTAGGTCCTAAGAGATGTATCACGATTATTGGGGGTTGGACTAGATGACCTCTAGAGGTCCCTTCCAACCCAGACATTTCTATGATTCTATGATACTCCCCAGTGGCACAGCTTAATACCATTCTCTTAACTGGAGTAAATAAAAGATGGGAAAATTCAATCTTCTCATGTAGTAACTGAATTCTCCTCATTACTAATCAACATCTCCCAATATTATGATGTCCACAGATTTACACAGATTTCACAAGCCTACATCTGGCTCTCAGGGTTATAATCAAAGTATTAATCAGAACTGTCCTTAAGTATGATCCTTAACAGGTATCACTTGTAATATCTTTCTCTCTACCCTAATAACTGCTTTTGCAGTATCCTTACATATCTTTATCTTTCTATATTAATCTCCACCTTCTCTATCTTCCATAATAATTTCCTCTGAGACACAATATCAAATGTTCAACCACTTGGATTAAGCCCATTGTGCTGCCCTTGGTGGTCAGTTATTTTACTCTGTGAAGATATCAGATCAGTCTGACACAGCCACCTATGATAAAACCATGTTGAATTTCATCCATTAGCACCATGTCCCTGATTATTCCTTCTGTTAAAATTTGTTTTTAAAACCTTGCATCACTCAACCAACATCACATGAGCAGGTGTCACGAATCCCCCACCATCCCTACTCTCACCTCCTTTAAAGATATTGCATATAATTTTTGTGAGCCTGAGGTTGCCACTCCCAAGCTGACAAATAACAATGAAAGCTCCTTCAAAAAGGGCAAGAAGGAAGACCCAGGCAAGTATAGACCAGTCAGCCTCACCTCCGCCCCTGGAAAGGTGATGGAGCAGCTCATTCTGGAAGCCATCTCTAACCACATGGGAAAAAAAAAAAAAAAGGTTATCAGTAGCCACCAACATGGATTTACAAAAGGGAAATCTTGCTTGACTAATCTGATATGCTTCTATGAAGCCATGACAAAATGGGTAGTTGAAGGGAGAGCAGTGGATGTCACACACCTTGACTTCAGTATGGCTTTTGATACTGTCTTGTAGAAAAACTCAAGAAACATGGCATAGACAGTTGGTCTGTGAGGTGGATTGAAAATTGGCTCAATAACAGAGTTCAGAGGGTTGTGATCAGTGGCAGAGTCACGTTGGAGGCCTGTGGCCAGTGGTGTTCCCCAGGGATCACTACTGGGACTGTCTTTATTCAATATTTTCATCAACAACCTGGATGAGGGGATAGAGTGTACCCTCAGCAAGTTTCCTGACGATACAAAACTGGGAGGGGTGGCTGACACACCAGAGGGCTGTGCTGCTATCCAACAAGATCTGGACAGGCTAGAGAGCTGGGTGAAGGTGAACCTCATGAAGTTCAATAAGGACAAATGTAGAGTCCTGCATCTGGGGAGGAATAACACCAGGCACCAGTACAGGTTAGCTGTCGTCCTGCTGGAAAGCAGCAACACGGAGATGTGCCCTTGTGGCCAGGAAGGCCAATGGCATCCTGGGTTGCGTTAAGAAAACTCTGTCCAGCAGGTCAAGGGAGGTTCTCTTCCCCCCCTACTCTGCACTAGTGAGACTGCACTGGGAATACTGTGTCCAGTTTTGGACTCCCAAGTTTAAGAGAGACAAGTTGCTACTGGATAGAGTTCAATGGAGAGCTACAAGGATGATTAAGGGATTTGAGTATCTCCCCCATGAAGAAATACTGAGAGAACTGAGGCTGTTTAGTCTTGAGAGAAGGCTGAGAGGGGATCTTATTAATGCCTATAAATATCTGAGGATTGAGTGTCAAATGGAAGGAGCCAATCTCTTTTCTATAGTGCCCAGTAATAGGACAAGAAATAATGGGTATAAACTGAGTATAGAAGGTTCCGCCTCAACATGAGAAGAAACTTCTTTACTGTGAGGGTGACAGAGCACTGGTACAGGCTGCCCAGAGAGGTTGTTGAGTCTCCTTCTCTGGAGACTTTCAAAACCCACCTGAATGCATTCCTATGTGGCACGACCTGGGTGATCCTGCTTTGGCAGGGGGGCTGGACTTGATCATATCAAGAGATCCCTTCCAACCTCTAACAGTCTATGATTCTATGATTCTCCTGCTGGTGTATTAGCAATCCTATGCTGCTTCAGTACTCTAAGGTATATTTTATTAGTACCCCTCCATTTCCATCCCCATCTCATCACAAAATACAGATAATTGTTTTGCTTCTGTCTTTGTTTCTTTCATTACCCTCCTAGACATCAACATTCATATACCACTGCCACTGCCATTCTCACTGCAAACTACAGCAGAACAAGCCAAAAAAAGACAACCATAGTTTATTAATAATAATTAGACTTCCCAAATTTTAATCCTTATACACACATGCCATTGAAGGCACCAAGCCAATTAAGTTTATCTAATGCCTGTCCTTATTCCTGCTACTACCTGGTTTTGAACTCTTGAGTTGATCTATTTTAAGCAATCATTTCAGGTTTTGCAGAAGAGATTCCATTTGATTACAAACTTCAACTTACTCATTTTTTGACACTGCATACAATTTCCTGCTTAGAGAAAGTGGATATAATGACAATTTGGCATTTTAAAGGTAAAGAACAGCTGTAAATTGTGGGAGAGAGTGAGTCAGTGGTGTCTCTTCAAAGGCAGTAACTCTGCTTTTGAAAACTGCAGTTGAGTCTACTGAAGGATAAGAAAATAATTACCATAAGGGGGAAATAATTTTAAACTTAATCCAGAGAGATGAGCCACAGCACTGAAAACACATCATTACCACACACGCCTGCATCAAACTGCAACAGTGAACAGCCTGCGGTCTCAGAAAACCAGAGAATGGTGTTTGGTTTCATTCACCCTGCTTTTGAATGAGCCATTACCCAAAAGAAAGCGACTGTCTGGGCAGAAGCCTAGTGTTGTAGAACTTACATAAAGAGGTACTTCAGTGCAGCTCAACTCCATTGTCACAGCATCTAGAAACAGAATAAACCAGTGGAATTATTACGCACCCATCAGGAGGCATTGATATCATTATACCCCATTCATGTCTGTAAACTAAGTCGATGTCTTCTAGAATTAAGGAAAAAAATAAAATAAAAAAGGATATTAAGCTCATCAGCTATCCAGTTGCCCCAAATTTCCCCAGAATGAGGAAACACTGGTATAATGATGCCTGTGTAAAGGTAGAGGAGGGGCAGCTGGTCTTACTTAGCACACTGTGTGCTTTTCACACAATAGGCACGGTAAACAAAACAGGTCAGGCTGAGCCCAGCCATTGAGACATTTGTAGTTGCATCAAATGAAGTAGTGGGAGTTGAAGCATTTCTTATCTCACAAGGCAAAAAACAGAAGTTGATCTAAAGATGTAGTTGTGGCAACTTATTGTGGCCAATATCCCAAGCTGTTTTTTCAGTAAGTTCATTTAAGCTATCCCCAAGACAGGTCACCTTGACTACCTTAAACAGCAAGCTACTGATACAAGTCATCACTGGAATTACTATATAACAGTCACTATAGAAACACTGATCTCTATTATTAAATTTCAGACTTATTCCATCCTCAAAATTCATACTCTAAAAATAATATTCCCATCAAATGAGAAAAGCATACCAGAATCAACTCCACATCTTTAAAACAACAAGGTGGGCTGAACAATTACGCACAAGTCTTCTTTTACTTGCTGAAACCGGCTATGAAAAAAGAGAGTCTGTCTTAAGAGGAGGCCGTCTCAGCTCAGATGTGACCTTGTTTTATAGCTGAACATTTTCCAAGAACAACACAGTTTTGCATCTCACTGCTTGTTAAAGCATAGGTACAGTCCATTATGAGTCAGGATTGGAGAAGTTCTCTGCCTACATACAAACTGCAGAAATTAAATGCACAGCTTCAATCAAAACAAAAATGATCCATCCACCACTCCAGCACACACTCCTTTTAAACTATTAATTTGTTAATACTCATCTCCTGGTGCCCATCAATTCATCTACATTCATGAGTATGTTCATTTTTGCAGTTTGACTTGAGTATGGTTTTAAAACAGAAGGAAAAAAAAGAAAAACTTTACAAAATCACTGGCCATAAATGTGCAGCCAAAAAAAACTCACCACCATTTCATATTGTAAGAAAAAAGCATCAAGGTAAACACTAGCCCAGACAGCTTACTCAGCAGTGAGACTCAGACAAGGAGGTTTCTTATTTTCTGCAAAAGCAGGAGGCATCCTGCAGCTGACTCCAAAGCATCTTGCTTTGATAGACAGAGATGAAGCTCTGCAGTAGCATCCTGAACCCAACTTTAAGAGCACCAGCATGGGAAGCACAATACTGTTTGTACAGGAGAAAACAGGGCTACAAGAGAAATTAAGAAACCATAATGCTAATTTCACAAGGAATATTTCAAGGTAGAGTTTTTTCACAAGTGCCACCTTACAGAATAGATGAAGCACATTAACTTCTATGGCAGACCTGCCACCAACTCACAATTACTGCCACACACAGATTACTATATATAGGTCAACACTTCATGTTTGGCTTAAATGAGAGACATGCCAGTCAGCTGGTTTACACCATTGCTCTATATTACACCATTCTGCTGTATAAAATCCCTTCACCTGCAAGGGTTCTCTGTCTTTAAAGGAATATATCCAAACTAAACTCCACCATCTCCTCTGAATGAAAATATGAGCACATTCAAATCATTATGCCATGCCAAGAGAGTAAGATATACTGCTGGTTACTTCTGTCCTCTGACTACCTTAACCTCTAGACCCTCAAGTGACATACCTCAAGTTCTTCCTCCTCTGCAAGAATGAGAAAGGCAGGTATCCTATATATACCTACCTACTATATCTATTCTACTGTAATTGTGCACAAGAAGGCACTATTTAATCCCCTTCATTTGGGGGATTATCATTGCACTACCGGCACAATTATTTTGTATTGGATAATACAAACACAACTTACTGGAGAGATGATGTCATCCTGAGTTCAGATCCCTTCATCCTTCACTTGTATCACACTAGGGATGCCCTGGGAGCTCGTGCGTTCAGAAACACTAAGTACCTAGCTCAGTATGGATCCCGAGTGGATAAATAACCTGAAGATTTAGCTCATCTGAAGCAATCAATGTTTTCCATACATCACTGATTAGACCCATGTTGAAATAACATCAGTACATTTGACATGGGCTCCTCTGACAAATCAGCTTATAATGGTGTTTCCTGGGTACAGAGGTGTACCAAATGGTACTTCTTTTTGCTTCCTGCAGAAGAACCAATAAATGTCAACACAAAGCACTAAACAACCTCTTCTGCTTTTCTCACACTCTCAAGAGTGCTGGTTGTTTAGAAAAAAAGTTTTACACTAATGGGTCACATCTTTTCTCCACCTGGGGCTTACAGTAATTCAGCTTGGCTGCTGGAAGTGGCTGGGAGGGGCAGGAAGAAGAGGATGCACATAGGAAGGAAATACTCAGCTCTGGCTATGCAGTAGTTCTTGTGCAACCTCTGTTCCAGAGCAAGGGACTGCATGAGACTACCATGTACACCCTACCACTCACCTCCTCTGCACAGCAAAGAGCTGCTCAGCTCCCCAAAAAGCAGGGTCCCCTGTGCCCAAGAGGTGCCATGTAGACAACTGCTCTCAGGTGCTGAGGAGCAGTCCTACTCTGCCCAGCAAGGGGAGGCCTCAGCTGCCAACATCATGAATGCACATCTTTTCACAGAGCAACACCTGATCTCTTCCTCCGACATCTGTGCCCCTGACACAGAAACCAGCAGGACAGGCATCTAAAAATAAGGTTCAGTTTCAAGCATTGCCCACAAACAGTTCAGCTTACACCAACATCATCAGAATTCACCTATACACAGGAAAAAACCACAGTTTTTCAACATCCAGTTTAACAGTCAATTTCACGGGAGCATTTATTGTGATGTGCTGCAAACTGGAGAGACTTGCAGCATACATTTCAGTCAAGTAAAGAAAAATATACCAAAAAAAAAGAAAAAAAAAAGAAAAAAAATCTTGAAAATAGTTTTATTTAACTTTTTTT
Organism: Ceryle rudis; assembly: GCA_033439905.1. NCBI lineage: Eukaryota > Metazoa > Chordata > Aves > Coraciiformes > Cerylidae > Ceryle > Ceryle rudis. The sequence goes on from JAAGNO010001752.1 coordinate 17,908, forward strand.
CAATCTCTTATCTCCCCCTAAACCTAGTGTCAAATGCTATTGCTGGCCTTCTGACCAGCTCAAGTTATTGAGATGAACATCAACAAGTTGTATCAAAGATGCAAGACATTTCAATAATCTCTCCGATGCTCTTCCTCACATATTATTTTATTTATTGATCAACAATTATGCTACTCTCATATATCAAATTTCTTTGAACATTACAAATTTTAGCATTTTATGGCATGTTTTCCTTTATTACCAAGACATGTTAGAAGGGCTATAATAATGAAATAAACCAATGGAAAATAAAAACATCACGTATTGACTGCATTTTAGTGGAAAAGTCACAAGTTATCTGGCTTTTTTTACTGTGTACATACCAAATAAATTAGATAGCGAAAGCATTATCTAAATCACAGCAGAAACACATTTCTACCAGTTGACAAGGTGACCCTTCCCCCAACACTGACTACTATTTGGCTGTCTGAGACCCACCGTGTATCATCAGCATTTTCCTAAAAACAAAAGGACACTTCCCAATGCTAGCTACAGCAATGGGGATTACAACTCACAACTTGACTCTCTCCTCTTCCCTGCAAATAAAGCATAGAACTGTGAGAGAAAGACACAGAGGAAGTGATGACAGGATTCCAGCTTTGATGCGGCTCTACAACGCAGCAGTCACTCATATGGACTTAACTCAGGGCCCTGCTGTTGCCGTAATGAGCCTCCATGACTCCCTAAGCAGCACCAGACCACATTTTGTTTAAGCCCTGCACACAGCTGCAAAGCATAAGCAGTGGTATAAAATACATATTCATACTTCTCTTCGATGTATCAGTTCAAAGATAAAACACAAAGTCTTTAGACCCTGTCCCCTATAGTCTCTCCTTTCAGACCATAATCCCACAGCTCTGTGCCACAGATACTACTGTTGTTCCATAAATTTTGAAGCAACCAGGTGATCATCAAAACAGTCAAACTATGTGAATAAACTCCAAGTTATGCTTTGCAGGTGCCCTGTAATTCAATTCTTCCTTTTTAAATTATATTTCTTTTTAGTGATATCTCACTGAAACTCATGTCTGTAAACCACTGGGAATTACAGTCTTACTACCACCACCAAGACAAGCTCTTTAAATCTTTATTTCTAATCAACTGTAGCAACAGGAAAGCAAGCGTGTGTCCCACCCAAAGGCCACTGGAAGGTAGGCAGGAATCAATCCCCAGAACATCATCTGTGATAGCTTAAAATATAACATCTGTGTCTAAGCAAAATGCCTTGTACATTGTAAAAGTCTAGCAGCACATGCATACTAAGAGGTCTTCTGCCAAGCTCTCTTCCCTATAATGACTGTGTTACACATCACCACTATCGCTGTTTTATTATTTTTCACCATGCACTAGTCTGTAGGGGCTAGGTGCTACATCAATCCACAGGACAGCTTCCAAGATGTACATAAATAATTGTATATATTGTGTTTATACTCCTCAGATCTTAATACAGTGAGATGCCAGTATGATGCTCACAGACCAGACAGTTTCCATTAATAACGTTCAGCCCACTGCTTCCTCTCAACAGCATGGCAACTGAACCTAACTGTATTTTTTAATTTATATATTCCATCTGAGTTACATTATGTATGTATACCTAAAGACTCACTCACAGCTTCCCAAGCACCAGGAATCACACTGCACAGTGATCAGGTCTAACGTGGTACGGACTATTCTTTTACCTGCAGATCCATGTTCTGGACCTGATTAAAAGACCTTGGAAGAACTAAATAGAAGGAAAAAGTACCAAGCTGAAAATACGCATATAAAAAAATACTACATTCCCAAAGTTAGAGTTTTATACCTTTAGAGCAAGGGTTTTGGCATGTTCTTTCATTTTTACACTTGTCTCTCCTGAACTTTTTGATCGTGGGGGACAGGGAGGGGACAAAGCAAAACCCTCACCTAGCAGCTTCACAGCACATTCATTTGCTGCCTTATTCAAACCAAGAGGCAAAATAAACCTTTGCCTATTAAATTTATAATGAAGCTGCTTGCACTAGTGTTGATTACTTCACCATGTATTAGTTGCTCTTGAAACCAGTAAACAGAAGAAATGTATCTAAATGTCTTTTAAAAGAGCACAACAATTTGAGAGAAAAAGAAAGCTACATCTTCCGCCAAAAACATCACCCTATTTATGGCTATCATATTTCTTTAATTTGTTAAAGTCATGGCCATTTTGTGCTCCTTAGCAGGGAAAATATTTAAAGAGTCTCAAAAAAAGGGTCACATTTTTTAAGCTTTTAAAAATAAGCTGGGGGTCAGAACACAAAAACAACTGTAGAAAAATGCCACTTAGACAGAAGCCTGCTCCTGAGGTTGACAAAATGTATTCTTTATGCATACCTGTATTAACATTCTTAATGTAGTATTTTCGTTTCATTTCAAAAATAAAATGGGGCTCTAGATTTTAGAAACCTTTGAAATGTGAAATGTGGGTTATACATTACTGAAAGACAAAAATAAAATCAAATGTATCTGTAACATCACTAAACAAAATAAAATCTGTCTGATATCATTGCCTGACATCCGTCTCACCTCTGTGACTCCTTTTAATGCCCTTTCTGACAGACGGTAGCTTTTTAATGATAAATTCGTTAATGGCTTTTAGAATTTCCCACTCCCTAGTTTGAGCACTGTGAAGCCATGAGATCAGAGCAAAACCAGACTTTGTAGACTCCATACAGCACAGTTGTACAGGTTACTGACAAGATAGCAAAGTGGACCGGAAACATTTGGTTCTACAAATGCATTCAAATGCACACTCCAATGCCATCTGTGATGCTTCATCATCACTCAGGCCTGGGCACGCACCAAACTGATGTAACTAATGAACAAAGGTAGGAGATACACTGTGTGTTTAAGGACACTTTTGTAATTTGCATTATACCTTCAAGAACAGCTAAAACAGCACAACAAACTCTATAGTTTTTAAGAGCAAGAAACAAATTTTCAATACCAAAAGTCATTTGGTATCATTCCGATATTCATAAAAGAAGCTTTCATTGAGAAGGGCAACTATTACACCTCACAACCTCCTTCTAATTATTAATGTAGTTTAGCAGTACCCACTTGTCTCGACGTTGAGGCTGAAAGACACAACTCACGTAGCTCAACTAGTCAGTAGGAAAATCTATACATTTTTGAAAATTCTGTAACTTTTGAAAAATTTCATCAGACAACACTGAGGAAAATTACAGAAACATTCCTGAGACAGGGTAAGAAGATGCTACGGATGCAGTAGCAATATTCAGACTAATACAGAAGAGAAAAAAAGAAGTGTGCCAGTTAAAAACTATGAAAACTCCTGGTGCAAAGACAGACTTCTGACATTTCAATACTTGGGCACAAATATGGTTATAAAAATTCTACTCACTGTTTTAGGCAGCAGCCTAGAACCTAAACTAGATATTTGTGGAAGACACAGAGACTGTATATTCCTGCCTTCAGATTGCTGTGGCCCCCATCTATAACTGGGAAGCTAAAGTGTGCAGGTACTGACCGACCGCATGTGTGGCCGTGCAGAGAGATGATTTTTGGCTGGCAAAGCCAAAAATTGGCAGTGGATTTTCTGAGTCACTATATGAGTCACAGGCTACCCTTCCTACATCCTCGTGCAAACTCTCCTTCAACATGTTATTCAGATCAGAAGAATATCAGGCCATTTCACTCAACACATCCTTCTGAAACAGCCCCACAAAGTAACTATTCTTGGGGGAGACAGAATTTCTCCTGAATAACAGCAGCCGTTTCAGATTAAGAAAAGGAATACTCCTCCCTGATATTACGTGACAAAATGTTGTCATTAATGTCTAATTTTCAAGGCAACTGAGAAGGGCCGATGTGTTTCCTGGTAGATTATTATTAAGATACATCTGCATGATCACCTTCTTTCTTGCACTTGATATTCAAATACCCTTTTGGAAAAAGAAAAGCACTTCCGTACTCAAATCTTTTCACCAGACTTTTTAAACCAAAGTCAAAGAATACGGTTCATTTTTTTTTACCTGTGTGGTAAAATCCCTCTTACTCAAATTTGCCCTGAAATCCTATTTTCACAAAGTGTGGTATAGAGCAAATTATCTCTACACAAGAAAAAAACTGCATCATCTGTTAGACTTTCTATTGCAATTGTGTGTCTGAAAATGACTTTTGAGAAGAACCACCTCCGTTTTTGTATAGAATTAAGTACAGAGGCAGGAGTAAATCCGTAAAAACGAAGAAGGATTTTAGAGCCTTTTTTCTGTACAAGAATCACTGTGCAGATTGAAAGCCGGCATCACGCTAAACTGCACACCCCAGTGTCCCTACAAAACACCACCAAGAACTGTTTTGAAAGTTGTTTCTCAGGATTTTGCCGTTAGAAAAGCTTCCATTTCCTTTACACTTTTCAGTTGTTGAAATAAGCAAGTTAAAAACTTCTTTTGGTCCGGCTGAGAAAGGCAAGCACTTATTTATTAAAGCCAAACAGCTTGTCCACTTAGGGACAAGAAGTGAAAAAAACCACGAGCAGCTCTTATGGCAAAATAATGAACAAATAAACAAACAAAACAAAACAGAAATAGAAGAAAAATTCTTCCTCTCCCCACTTTTGGGGCTTTGGAAAGTAAGTGACAGCTCATGGAACATGTTTCCCCCAGACACGAACGGAGCGCCCGGACCTCGCCGCAGCCGGCAGAACGCGGCCGCCGCCCCCGGGAGC
>JAAGNO010001753.1:0-12125 GCA_033439905.1 Ceryle rudis
AGTCTCCTGCTCTGGAGAGATTCCCAACCCGCCTGGACCCTGCGCTGCTGGGCCCCCTGCTCTGGGTGACCCTGCTGCATGGAGCAGGGGGTGGCACCAGGTGATCTCCTGAGGGTCCTGCCAACCCCCCACGCTGGGATTCTGTTACAGAAGGCAAGCACATTTAAGCAGATCCTTTGAAGACAGCAGCCAACGTCAAGGAAGACAGACCTGCTGTGTCTGCAGGGCTGTGTGAGGAGGGTCTCACTACCCTGCTCCTCCCCACTTCAGCAGGGCTTGTTTGGCCACATCCCCCAGGGGTCTGGAAATGAAATTGCCACCACTCCTCGCAGTAGCCAGGACCCAGCTGTTGTGGAGCGACTCATCTTCGTCCCATACCCCACGCCAGTGACGTACACCGGGCCGGGCCGGGCGGCTCACGGGAGAGCAGAAGGTGAGCTGCCGTCCACCAGCCTGCTCCTGTCCTCCTGCTTGTAACCAAATGGGTCTGAACAGCCTGTGCCCCAGTTAACCCACCTGTACCCCCAGTACAAAGAGGCTTCCAGACCTGTTCTCCTTCTGCCTAACAGTGAGTTTTCTCAGAGCCAAAGATGAGAAACCCGTGAAGGAAAACAGCATGAAGGTGGAAATTCAATCCTAACTGAACCTGGCATAAGGACAATCTGGACAGCGCAGGATTTCTGCTCCTTTCACGTACAGTCTTTGCTTAAAAGTCAAAATCTCATCAACTAAAAAAATACGATACAGTTCACGGCCACGGGAAGCAAGGGCAGGACGGCGGCACCTCCCGCCGCCAGGGCGGGCACCTCACCTTTTGTCTCCACGGCGTTGATGCACTTCCGCACGAACTTGAAGCCGACCTCGTTCAGCTCCACTGTTGGAAGGAGAGACGCGGGGTTAGCTGCCCGCACACGGCACCCGGCTCCCCGCGGACAGCCCCCCAGGAAGCCCAGCCCCGGCCCCAGCCCTGCCCGGCCCCCCGAGCCGCAGGGCCCCAGCCAGAGCCGGGGGTGTCACCGGTGCCTGTGAGACACCCTGTGAAATCCGCACACCCTGACAGGGAAGCACCAGCGCCGTGTGCTCTCCCTTCCTCCTCGGATTTATTCTGAGTTTCGGCCCTGCTCCCTACCCCCTTTCTGTCTTTAATCCTAAAAGTGTAAATCAGAGCTCCCGCCAGACGTGAATTTGTGCCTGATAAGGAGCTGATGAATCATTTCCAGAGCACCGCAAAATCGGCAGCTTTTGAAGCTCTTCCGCATCACAGGGTCGTGTAATTTCTGCTTATCTACTTGACTAGATGAAAAAGCAAAAACAATACAGCTCGATATGCTGAGTAAAGCAGAACAAGGGATTTTGTTCCAGCCAATTACCCACAGACCGTCTCTGTGCCTGTCTCGCAGGCACCACGAAGCAGGTAGAAGGGCAGGGTTTTTTTTTCCATACCCATAATTCAACCCGTGTAATCACACTACTACTCCTTTTTCCTGGAGTATCTGGAAGGATTGTCCGAGTCATAAAGTGAAACATCTTTCTGCTCAGGGCAAACATTTATATTTAATTTCTCCTAAGTGACCACGCTGCTGTGGGTCTGGAATTTTTCTGTTTGGGTTACCTGCGGGGAGTGAGGGTGTTTGGGGTTTTGTTTACCTTTTTAACGTAAAACAACATTTTACTGGAAAAAATGGCCAGAGGACACATCTGGGCCCACTCAGGTCACAGCACAGGCCGTGTTGGCGAGTCCTGTGAAATCACTCTGTTCTCAGCAAGCTGTTTGTAACGATCCTCTCCTCTCTGAGCAGCGGCGATGAAAAGCTCAGAGCGATCTGAGATCCAACGCGGGAACGCGTACAGACACCCCTGAGCACAGATCCACTCGGTACTAGGTGCCAAGTGGAGCGATACGATTTGAAGCCTTTCTAGCTCTAATCTATTAAAAACAGAGCGTATTTACTTTTGTGGAACGCTCCGTCGCATTCCTGGCAGGCGCGTGATGCGAAGGCAGTCAAACAACAGCTTTCGTGCTTATGCCTCCGATAGCGCTACCTCTACGCTCGTTAAAGTCAGCTAATTAAAGTGCTGCTAAAAGTAAGCTCTAGGATGCAGACTGCAAGTTTTCACCCGGCTGGTGAAGTCCCCGAGGTTCCCTGGGGCGGTGGGGAGGGGACACCCTGCTTCTGAAACGGGGACATGGGCGAGGTGGTGGGACGGGAGCTCCAGGGAACTAAACGCCACCTCTATTTTCCTCTTACAATCTTTGCTACGGGAAATATCCCCAGAGCCTCTGCCTGATCCTTTTTTTTCCCCGCTCTTATTTTGGGGTTTCAAGGTGCAAACTGAACTCTGCACCCTGCTAGTTCTGGCTAAATAAAAACTGCCCGTTGCAATCGGTAACTTTCACCGTTTGCAGCTCCTTCTCATCTGGCCTCGGTAGGAGACGCTGCGATGGAAAGGGAAGAGCTGGGCGGGTGCCGCGGAGGGAACAGCCTATTCAGCTGAAATCGAGGGCGAGTATCTGCAAGGAAACGCGCGGCCCGACCTCGGGACAGCGTCGGCAGCTCAGAGAAACAGCAACAGAAACGACTCACTCTCTTCCTGCTTCGTGATGGGACTGTGGTAGATCTGGAAAAGGGGAGGGAAGGGGGGAGGAAGAAACAAAACCACAATGCAACGTGATTTGGTATTTATTTTCAAAGGGAAACGCAGCATCCCAAAAATCACCCAAAGCCAATGTCCCTAAGAAAAGTTATTTTATAATTAAGGAAGATACGCAATAAATGAGCGTTTGCTGACTTCCTACGTTTCACTGGAGCACCTGTTCCGAGGGAAGAGGTCTCCTAAAAACTGAACAGGGAACTTTGTCCTTTATGTGCCCTGTAAAAATGGCAGCGGGCCAGTCTGGCACACAGGGGTTGTGGCTTTTTGTTTGTTTGTTTGCTTGCTTTTAAAAATTCAGGCATCAAGACATTCCTTCCTTCATCCCACATAAAAATACAGGTCGCATTTTTGTATTAATAATGAACAGCAGGGGCCGTTCTTGATAGGAAATCAGAAGTCCTTTACACATAACAACACGCCACGAAAAGTGAGGGAGCCTCGGACATCCCCAAGTGTCCGTCTGCCCAGACTGAGCGCACTGACCCTCCACACTGTGCCGCGGCCTTTCCTCTTTAAACAAGCAGGAGAGAAGGTGCCCGTGTCCCAGCTCCCGGCTCCCGGCTCCCCTGCCCCACCGCCACACCGCCAGCCACCCAGTCAGCTCAGCCAGCGCAGCCCGGCTCAGAGGGGCAGCTCTGCAAAGGCAGCAGGAGCTGCCAGAGATGTCTCTTCCCGCGCTGCCCGTCACACCACCCACTCTTGGGAGGCTCGGTGAAGGGCAGCAGCCTGTGCCGTGCTCAGACTGGGGAAGGAAGCGCCAGCAGGCACAGAAACGTGGGTGAACACTGGTGCGGGGTGAACACTGGTGCGGGGTGAACACTGGTGTGGGGTGAACACTGGTGCAGGGTGGCTGCTCCCACAGAATGGGCTTTCCAAACGCCGCTAAACAGGGACAGACAAAACGCCACCTCCCGCGGGTCGGACAGCGAGGAGTGAGCAATGGGAATATGGAGCGTTCCAGACCCGAAAGGCCATGGTCCTTGGGCTGCCTGGCACAGCTGGGGAACGGACCAGAGCTTTAAAGGGGGGGAAAACTTGAGTCCCCATGATGCCCGAAGCCCCAGTTCAGCTGTGCAGCAGCTGAGCCGATGCCTGGATTGCTGCAGAGCGGAGCCTGGCAGTGGCCGTGTCCCGGCTCCAGCCCAGGGCCCGCCGGCAGAGGACACTGCTCGGCAGCGTATCGGGCTGGGCAGCAGCTCGGGGAGCACTTACCGGCTCCTTCCCGTCCATGGCCTCCATCCACAGCCTTCGGTTGGCCTCCGAGAGCGCTTGCAGCGTGATGGTCCCAGACCTGCGCAGAGTTCGCCCAGGGACAGGCAGGAAAAGGAAACAAAAGTTGTTTTTAATAAAGAGCCAAGAGTGATTCCGCCTGGGTTTGCAGGGTTCCGAGGCCTTCTGAATGCAAAGCATCTCACCTTTCATTAGTTTCGATGTCGAAACAAAACCTTTTGTCTATAGAGTCCGTCTTTCTCCTCACGCAGGATTTCAGTGTCAGGTCTAAGGTGCCCTGGGAGAGAAAATGAAAGCCGAGGTTACAGGAAAGAAAGATGGGAGGAGATTTCGGGTTCCTCACCACCCTTTGGCTGCAGCCCAGCATGGCATTGCCCCGAGAGCCCCAGGCTCCCAGCAGCACTGATGGCACCAGTACAAGGACCACAGACCGTCCTCCCCACCATCATCAAAGAGAGACCAAAGGCTTTGTGAGCCTTTGTGCCTTTGTGAGCCACGCTTCCTCTCCTCGGACACAAGACGTTCTCCACTTCATAGCACTACCCGGCAAACAAGTGCTGAGAGTGTCAGAGACAAGCAACACAGCCACACAGAGCAGGAACGCTGCTGGGGATGAACGTCACGAGGCTGTTGCATGGTGTTGGAGGCCAGGACCATGCTTGTCTGCTGTCTGACACAGCTGGGTCCCTAATTTTGATCAGGGCTGCTTGGCGCTACCACAGCACTCGCGGTCCCAACAGCTTTACGCAAAATGCCTTGTAGAAGAAGCACACTAACTGACCACATCTGGAGCAGATGGACCCTGAGAGAGGCCAGCACCACGGGGCAGAGCTCTGACCCTTGGCACTCGTGCCCCTTAATGAAGGATCAGTAACTGACTGTACAGCAGAGCCAATTTGTATCGTGATTGTGAGATCTCCACGGCTTTGCAGGAACTCTGAAAAGACACCCAGGAGACCTTACAACCAACCAACCAACCAGCCCCTAGGGCTGAGTCCACAAACCCGGAGCAAGTTCATCACAGGACCTCTGGCAGAGCTGGTCGCGCAGACCCAGGTCGGCCCGGACAGCCTCCCCCCGGCCCCGGCCAGCTGACGCGCTGGGATGGCAATCTCCCGGCGGTGCCCGCTGCGTGTGGCTGGCTGGGGTTTTGAAGAGCACTGCTTGTCATTGTGGCATTTGAAGCCGTGTGGCCAGCCGTGACCCAAAGGTGCAGATCACCAGGCTGCAAGAGTTTGGGAAGGGGACTAATTTACATGTTTACAAGCCCCTACCCTGCATTAACTGCCCCTGCTAGACATGTTTACGGCAGAGATGACAATAGATCTCTCCAGTCAATGTTTTGGACGTTTCTCTGCCAGGGTCTCTGCCAAGGGCTTCCAAAAAATACATTTTGTTTTATTGCTGCAGCGTGCAGAGGGCTGCCAAAGAACAGACCATGAGATCACGAACTGGAGAACAGCACGCCTGGCTGGGAAGTCCCCGGGGGACGTGCTCCACAGCAGAGGAGGGCGGGTGGACTCAGCTGGACGCACTCGCTGTACTCCCTCATCCACGCCCGCGTCCTGCCCCTCCTCTGTCACGCCGAGGAACTGCAGGGAACTCCCGGACACTGGCAAAAACCAAAGCATTTTGTGAAAGCATCTCCCCACATGGCTGCCTTATTGCCGCTCGGAGCTGCAGCCGCTGCCCTCTCCCCCTCTCCTAACACTGGTCCCACTCACACGTCACCAGTTCTGAGCAGAGACATGAGGTTCCCAGAGCAGTGACCGTGCCAACGTGCACAGGCAGAGGAATACTCCTTTTGGGAGTGCTCATCTAATAACTCCAGCAACTTAAGCGCTTGCAACCACTGCCAGAAGCCTACATGCAACCAGGCTGCAGGTTCACCGCCCAGTTGGAGGACAAATGTAAGAATCAGCCTGTCTGGAGAGGTAAAAAATTTCACACGAGAACAAACTTGCAAGTCACCGCTGCCCGAGTAACGCTCAGCATCACGAACACACCTCTCTGCTGCCAAACCCCGCGCGCTGAGGGTCAGAAACTCCTCTTCACCGAGCTGCTTCCTCAGGTCTCACCAAACCACCCTCCTGCACAGGCTGGCAGGGAGGGGACACGAATCCCACTCCTCTGCCCCACGGCCGGGATCCCTTCCACAGCCGTGGCGTGGGGACCGGCCCACTGCCAGCAGGTCTCAAGGACCAGCGCTGCCGGGCAACCGCTCCCGACAGCGGGGTGGCCTCTGCTGCCCTGGACGGGGCACGCGGGCATCCACTTGCTTACGGAAGGAGATGACGTGGGCGGATTGAAGGTGAGACCTGTCAGTTGGTCAGTGTTTGCAGGCATCCCTCCGAGAAACCAACTCACTTGCTTAGCTCCAGGCTTCTGGTCCATGGGTGTCATCCGTAAGGTTTTTGCCTCTTTTTCGTACTGGCAGTAATATTTCACCCAGGAGATGCCCAGAGCCCCTGCAGAAACACACAGCAAGCTGCAGTCAGAGACAAAGCCTTGGCTGGATACAGCTGGCAGGGCATGGCCCGTGCTCCCTGCATGTCCACGCTTCTCAGGGGACCGACACGGCCAGCCCATGGGGACATCTCCCTCACCAGTGTCTCTGCTGGCAAGAGCCAGGAAGAGCAGGAGGAGCAGAGGAGGAGGAAAGGAGAGAAGCAGGAGGAGAGGAGGAGAGAAGCAGGAGGAGAGGAGGAGAGAAGCAGAGGAGGAGGAGAGAAGCAGGAGGAGGAGAGGAGCGCGGGGCAGCAGCCGCCTCCAGCACCCTCCCCGATAGCTGGTGGTGAAAGGGCGTTTGTGGGCCTCTGGTCGCGAGCCAGGCTGGTTTGGCCAAGTCCAGCCAAGACCTACACTGGCAGGATCCTACGTGTCTCGAATGCTTGTTTCACACAGACTCCGCTATTTTTTCCTGTTGATGAAACTTGGTAGTAAAGCCAACGGCATCTTTAAAACGCTCTGCAGTTCCTACTTACATCACACCGGGTTTACTGTCACAGTTCTCGGCCGTCTCACTTGAACCCCTTTATGTGAAGTGCTTCAACTGATATTTTTTCTGCCCTTTGTTTGTAAGTTGTGGTTGTTGGGAGGAACAACTCTCCTCGTACTCGATTCATAGGGGAAACATAAACAGAGGCAGCCAACAGTCTCTGGCATGCAGGAACACCCAAATTTGTTTGCGGTCTAAAATGACTGCCTGGGAGCTTTCCCCCACAAGCAGGGTAAACGTACACACAAATACAGGTATAAATACATCTGTATCTATAATCCAAAAATTAACTGCTCACAAAGCGAGCTGTCTGCAGACGCCGAGGCCGCAGCTCTGCACACAGGCTGCTGTCCCCCGACTGTTCTGCTCGAGTGGCCAAGGAAAGCTACAGCCAGTGTTTGTAGAGGATTGAATTTGGTCTGGTTTGACTCTGCAGAGACTCACAACAAGTTTCGCTCCCAGCAGCTGAGCTCTCGGCACTGGTTCACGCTGGGGCTGTGCTCAGATGCCCTCGGAGACGCCGTGGGAGGGAAGCTGGGCAGGACACCAGATTCGTTCTGATAAAACACAGCCAAGGTGCAACCTGCCAGAGCTCCCGTCTCTCCGGCGCTACAGCCGAGTAATACATCCCATCTAATCTGAGTGCAGGGCAATTAGCTCGTCGCCTGCATGGCTCACGTAAGCCGGGGAAGCTCTGCGCCCGCGCTGAGGAAGCTGGCAGCTGGCACAGCCGGTGACAGGCCGGTGCTGGCCAGCGGTGACACCCCGGCAGCAGGGTGCTCAGGGCGTTCAGGGGCGTGGTAAAGCCATTACATTTCTCCTGAGTGTAGAGATAGCCCTCGATGGTCGGCTGCCCAGGTAGCTTGCAGGTTAGCGGTGCTTCCTTCATCCTCTTCTTCAGGTCTTCCAGCTCCTCCCGCGTGCTGGAAAAGTGATTCCTTGTCTGTTAAAGAGAAAACAAAAAGCAGCTCATTTGAACATGGGCCAAGAGTGAGATTCAGGTATTCCTGGTCCTACTTTAGCTGCTCTGGCAGAAATGAACCGGTCCCCAGTGTACAAATTGCAGGAGCCACACCACAAAGCACATGAAAACTCCAGCTGTAAGAACACTGGGCTCTTAAAGATGGTTGAGGAGGCTTAACGTACCACGCAGGGAAACGGTGCTGGGGAGGCAGGACTGGGAGGACACTTGTTCTTTCAACAAAAGAGGCCTGGCACATTTTGAGGCTAGGTGGAGCAGAAGGAAGCACCTAACTCCTCTTTGCTCCACTCTTTAGGTAACAGGCACGTTCTCCTACGAAACCGGGACACCGATTCCTCAAAAGATCAGGCTGCACCGCTTGGCATGGGGTCATTTTTAAAGAGTTGGGTCAACAGGGGCTACAAAATCAAGGCATTTTTACAGAACGCCACTTAGGCCAATTAATGAGCCAGCAGCAAACTCAGCTTGGCGCAGATTTACAGCTGGTGCTCCCTGGGAACAAGAGCCAGCCATGAAAGACTGAGAAGAAAAGAAACAGGACATGGATATTTCACCCCATGAGTATCCTCAGCCAGCGGAGGAGCCTACCAAAGCACCATCCTACCAACACATCAAGATCTGAGGCCTTTTCAGAACCTCACGAAATGGGAAGCAATCCGCAGGCTCCCTTACGCACAAGGTTCAACGATACAATTGCAACAGCCCCTTCTAGATGGGATCTGTTACGTTAGAAAAACTGTAACAGCACCTGCAGGCTCTGCTGTGCAGGAGAGGAGAAAATAGGTGTGAACTGAGAAGGAAATGACTTTATCTGCACCTCCCACAACGCAAACTCAGTCTGTTTTGCAGGGAAAAGCTTTGCCACGTTTAAATAGCAATGAGAAGTCCCATGCAAAAAGTACTTCATGTGGGCAGGAACTCACATTCTGCAGGCTGAGCTGGAGCTGCTGCTTGTAAGGGAGGAAATCCTGCGTGAGCTCAACTGTCAGGTTGTTGTAAGTGAAGAGGCTGTGGAGAAAAGCCAGCACCTGCAAAGGAGAGAGGACACAGGTTAAAATCCTCTTCTGTATTGCCATTCAGAGGAAAGATAGACAGGAAACAGTTGCAGAAGTTACACAGGATTTTTATTTTTTTTCTTACATTTTTTGAGCAATGCAAGTCTTAGTATGACTTATCCACCACTGTCCCTAAAGCCCAGGTCTACCACCCACACATCTGTTTTAATAAAACACACCCGAAACAAAAGACCCCGCTGGAAGAACAAGAGCAGATCTGCAGATTCCATGGGACCTACAGGACCCCTCCCTCGGCCGCGTCCCACCCGCGCAGGGCTGGGTCCCCGTAGGCAGCCACCAGCTGGCACCACTGCAGCCTGTGCCGTGACAGGTACCTCCAGGTAACCACTCCCTCCCTCTGAGGATATCTAATGATTACCAAGCACAAGGTGCTCAAGACAGTTCATAACAAGACCTTTAGCTACCTATAGCGTCCAGCCTGCTGGTCAGGACGGACTTACAGACATGAGAAACAAGGCTGTGGCTTCCCGGTGCTCCAGCAAACACCACTGAGGTCGTTATTGCTGCAGCAATCCAAGCATGCAAGGTTAGCTCCTGCTCCACCACAGGACTGCCCGGGACCGGATCCAACCTGGTAACTCATCCCCCCCTGCGACCGTCAGCGTATCTATCTGAGCATCAAACAACAAGGCCTGAAAGAAAAGGAAGCTCCTACCGGTTCAACAATACTGAATTTCTTGCTCTCTTGTACTTCCTGGATCTGGTACACATACTCGAGGGAGGACTCGAAGAAATTGTGTCTCTCTTTGTCAACCTGAAGGTCAGCCTGGAAGAAAGAGGGAGAGGTGAAAAAAGAAAATACATCAACTCTATCCTGACAGTATTTGTCTAGCATTTGTCTGTCAGCCCACAGATAGCCCTGCCCTTGCCTCAGAAAAACCTGCCAAAGGTGCCCAGCCCAGGGTCCAAACACCCTGTGCAGAACCAGGAGCCCAGAACATCGGCCATTCTTCCCAGGTCTGCCCTGGTCTGTCTCCCCTCCATTTACGGATCCAGAACCTCATCCCACTCTGCAAGGCCAAGGCTCCCCCGGCGTGTTTGTTACTCCCGCACAAGCTCCTTCTCCACCCGCAGCCCTGCCACGATCCTCTCGCCCGCCTCCAGCCTTCCACAGACACTTGTAGGCTGATCTGATGACTGGTTTGATGGACCCGATTTGATCCAGCTCCCCTGACGTGAGCTGGACATCTTTCTTCTCGCAACACATTTGGCAGCAGCAGCGGCTGGCAGGGGCACCCCCTCCTCTGCCTGCAGCTCCCCACCACCGCAGGCCTGCTGCCCAGCCACCCTGCCAACAGCACGTGCTGCAGGGAAGAGGCTGGCAAAAGTATTAATAATTGTAACTGGTTATTTTTCATCCAGATTAATTCCCCCAGCCAGCTGAAAGGGCAGCCAGTCCCCAGCTGGGCCAGTATAACTGGTCACTGTCCTGTGCTGTAAGGCTGAGAACAAGCGATGACGATGCATAAAGCCACTACTACTGTTCAACACGCTAAGCCTCCTTAGGATCTCGATTTCTCACCCAGAGAATCTAGGCTTTAGACACATTTAATTGCTTGTCTATGTTGACTGGTTACTGAAAGGGATGGTTTACCCCTTTTTAAGATCTAGAGCAGCTGGTGGTGCTGCTTCTGGACCCAACGCTGAAGAAACTCCATACGCACCTCCTGTAATTGGGATTCCTTCTTTTTGGAAGACAAATGCAAATGCCGATCCAGCATGGAATAAAACTTCTCACCATCCTTCTCAAACTTCTTCTTTCTTTCCTGTAGGTGCAAGAGTCGAAGAGAAGCAGTTACTGGCATTTCCCAGATAAGAACATGCAACAGCAGGAGATCTGTTGCGCGATTCAGTATTCCCATGGGCAGGTTCCGGTGAGCCCACAGGAGCAGGAGGCCAGTTCCCATTTGCTCTGCTTCCGCAGTCCATTGCCTGTGCTGGATTTAGCTACGACTCAAGATCGAGCTCTGGTACCGCTTTGTGGCGCAGGCACTTGAAGTATTTTGTCGTGTCAGCTTTGTGGCAAAAGCCCCGCCGACGAGGTTTTGTTTCCCCTTTCAACCTCTTCACTGTCAAGTCAACCTGAGCCACACTAAAACATCAAAACCCTGCCCACTGTTTGCTAACGTGCTGTCCACATAGTTCAGAAAGAACCGGGCAAATACCTTAGAGCCACGTCCAGGATAAGGGAAGCTGTGTTAGGAGTTCGGCAGGTGATGTCTGAAGTTCATCGTGTGTTTCTGAGGCGCATCAGAACGAAAGCAGAAGGCTGGCAGGGCGACGCGTGGGAGGGAGCGCTGCCTCACCCCCAGCTGCTTTACAGTGCTCCAGGTGAAGACTTCACCCCTCAGATGGTCTGGCTCCTACTGCCCCCTGCCCATCTCCACCGTGCCCACCCCAGGGAGGCAAACACCAGTGGGGACTCATTTGTTAAGAAAGAAAAAAAGACCTGGTGAAGAAACTGCTGTAACTAACGGAGCTGTTTGCCCTGGCAAACCCCAAAGGGTCAAGGTCTAGAATGAGAGCAAAAAGAGACCTTTAGGAGTGACACCCAGAGACAACGCAGGGAGCTGAGGACCAGGCTGTTTGCAATCCAGAAAGAACATGAGCAGAAGCCAGATTGACAAATACCCACATCCGACGGTAACTGAGCCACTGCTGAGAGGGAGTTAAATTCGTAAAATATGGAAATTTCAGCCCGGCAACAGCCTCAGTGCCAGGACCAAGCAGCTGAGGATCAGCGTACACATACCACAGGGTATGTACAGGATGCCCAAATCTTCTGCCTAGCTTTTGAAAGCTCGAGTAAGTGGAGAGCAGCGTTAGGAAATGCCGGCCTCCTGCGGAATTACGGGTATCTTTCAACAGTTATCTCCTAGGAGCCCTGGCATCCTGTTCTCCTGCCGCCACTCTGAAATCCATCAGTATGCCAACACACACCAAGCCACGGTGGGACAGAGCAGGTGGGCTCTGCCAGACTGGTGGCTATCAGTTATTTTCCTCATGATTCAGTAGCAACTGCCACCTTTGAAGCTGCATTTCCTCAAAGAAGTCCTTTATCTTTCTTTATTCGGTTCTCCTGCCATGAGGTTTTGCTTCCCCATTCCACTTGCAGGGACTATCTGGTCTGTCTAACAGGATGACCTACACAGATGCTGCTTTAACCAGGCATGAGCAGGAGTCC
>JAAGNO010001755.1:3323-13769 GCA_033439905.1 Ceryle rudis
GGTGAGAGTTGGTGAGAGTGGAGGGAGGGGGGAGGGGGGGGGGGGGGGGGGGGGGGGGGGGAAGGGGGGGGGGGGGAGGGAGAGGGGGGGGGAGAGGGAGAGGGAGAGGGAGAGAAGGAGACAAGAGGGCTGTGACACTTCCAAACAGGTAGTCACAGCGGCCAATGTTTTTGGAAGCCCCTCTGGTGCTTTGAGGCCATTGCTAACACTGGACAGCTGAGCAACCCTGACATTTAGACACCTGTTTAAGTCCCAGCCCTTAGCAAGCCCCAGCACTGTCCATGGCATTTCTTATACATCTGAAGTTAACTGCTCTGCCTGATCAGGGCTTTTCCCTCCAGTGGTAGCAGCTGTCACATTTTCGACAGGACTGTAATTTTTTTTTTTTTTCATGTCCTTTGAAGATTTTTCCAATTTTAACAACTCATGACACAGGCAAATGAGCTTCTTTTAGGTTGGGCTGAGTAACTCTGTAAAGGTCTCTCATTTATTGCGAGTTATTGCCTCCTCAGGATGACTGTACAGACACTCCTGCTGCGCTCAGCAGTTTCATGCCAGCATCTCACTGCCGTTTGACCCCGAAGCACTTCCCTTTCAATAGATTTGTTATCGCAGCTCTCAGCCAAAGCCATCAAAAGTGTCATACCTTCATTCTCCAGCTGCTTCCCTTGGTGGGGCGCTAGTGTCTGTGGGCAGGTGCTCAGTGCTCACTGAGAGCAAATCCTTTAAGGTGTATCAGGTGAGGTATCTGAAAGTGGCAGCAGCCAACATATTGGTAACCACAGAGTAAATATCTTTTGTCTACTCACCTCTGAGTACAGCGAGGGGCCGGAAGCAGAGCTCTTCATTCACACTGGTATGGCACGCACGTCATAACAAGAAACCTGCAACATTTTAGGCCAAGCCTTCAAAGCAAATAAAAGATCTGCGTGAATCTCCTGGCAAAGCAAAACTGAGCCCTGATGTTGATCAGAAATACTTCCCCCGGGGTGAGAAAGTGTCCCTGTTCCTGCTTGGGCTGGCCCCTGATTTCTTCAGTGGTTGCATCTACACGCCACTGGCTGGTTTTTCTGCTCCGAGTCTCTCCATCTCTGATAAGCACCAAGACACATTTTAATGTGGGTTTCCCCCCACCCCACCCCCCCCTTTTCTCTTTTAAGTTAATCCCTCTCGGTGGTTTCTGACATTGTCAAACGGCTTTTGTGTACTGTCAGAAAATCTCTTGATGTAGCTACAGAGCAGCTGCTAACAAGTCGCCCCTGGGATCCTACATCTATGAGGCTGTCTGCCTGTATAATGATTTTCAAATAAGTAAATCTATTAATGAGATCTCGGTGGGAGCAGGGCTGAGGGCTGGGGAGCAGCTCCCTGACAGAGGACCCACACAAGAGGGGCTTGGTGCCGTGGCAGCCCCCCCTGGGTTCGCTTTGGTCGTGACAGGCACTGCAGCATCACGAGGGGAGCCACAGAGAGTCCTTGTCCCTGTCCCTGTGCAGCAGTGGGGGAGATGAGCCACCAGCAGTGGGTGGCAGCCACCCGAACAGCCCCTTCCCCTTAGTTACAAGGGAGGAACCAATGAGGCTCTGTCGCATGCTCTAGATAAGATTCAAGAGAGGAATTCTAGAAGTCAGTCTCTTCCTCCTTAAATCAGAGTGGCAGCCTTAGTACTGAGTTACAAATTCAGAGCTGCTCTTCTGGATTTGTCAGTTTTGCCCCAAGATTTAGGAGCTACTGAGATCCAAGCTTTTCTCAACAGCATGATCCTAAACCTTCAGCTTTAAAACCAGGAAAGTATGCTGAGATTTGCACATAATCACATGACTGCAGGAGACAGAGTATAAAAACCCAAACCACTGATTATTATGAGCACTCTGGCATAATAACAGGTTACAAGGAATTCAGCCTGGACACATCCAACACCCACACCCTGGTTTACAATGGCCACGAGATGCAGGGCTGCAGCCACACAGGGAAGGGCTCGTTTTGTGCCTGTATACAGTAGATCAGAGCAGCAATTGGGCTCCATGGGGACGCTGGTGAAGGCAGAGAGAGCCCCAGCGTGCGGTGGCCAGCACACAGAAGTGAGGATGAGGTGTGATGGCACTGGCTACACTGTTCCCTCCAGCGGGAACCAGCCCTGGGATCAGCACCCAGCAGATGGGTGTTTTTGTGAGTCGGCAGCGAGCCCGTGCCCTCGCTCAGTACAAGGGGCAGGCTTCAAGCTCACACAGATGGGATCCGTTTGGCATTGCGAGAGGGAGCGGGTGTCAGCACAGAGCACACACACACACACACAGGTGCCATCTCGCCGTGTTCTCAGTGGCCATGAACCTCCAGCATGGTTTAGGACTTAACCTAGCAACCTCTCAGCTTGGAGGCAAAAGCATCCAGTGAACCACAATGACTCTTTTAATCAAAAAAAAACCAAAAAAAAACCAAAAAAAAAAAGAAGAAAGAAAAAAAAAAAGGTGAAAAAAGGGAAAAAAGAAAAAAAGCAGAAAGAAAATTCAGCGTGAACTTCAGGGCAAATGATCCTCCATTATCAAATCCCATCTTAAAGGGTGCATGGGGCTAATTGAATTACTCTTGCTGGATTTCTATGTAGCCATGAAGTCTTCTTAATGTGGATTGATAGCATAAATCTGTTCTCCATTGAGGAAAAAGTGAACACTGGCCCCTGACATCTATCTTTCTTTCCAGAAATCCCATCTAACTGGACGTCTCCCTAGGCCACTTCCAAGAGAAAGATGTCTCTATCCATTACCCCTGACACGCAGCAGCAAAAGGAAGTGAGGTCCGTTCACATCTAATTACTCCCACTCCTGGATTTATTACAATCATGCCAGGATTAATTGAGAAAGTAAAAATGCTTAGTTGGGTGATCAATCTTCTCCGAGTTACTTACCTTGTCACTTGCTAATAACTGTAAAATAAAAATGCCCCTCTTCGCTGCATCTCAGCAAATGGATTTCTATAATACATTGCTAGGAATCTTTAAAAGGCATTTGAAAGCAGTAAGGAGACAAATTGGATTAGCTGGAGAGAAAGTGCAACCCAAGCATTTTTTTCATTACCTTAAAGCAAAAATTTTCAGCTCTCCAGTGCTCAGGTGGTGATGCAGCTCCAGGCCCTGTGCCATACTGCTGGACACTGGCTACCCTGCCACACCAACATGGTGTAACACGGTGTAACACGGTGTGCCGTGGCATGTCACGGCGTGCCAGAGGGGACCAGTTGCAGAGCTGGGTGCCGAGGGCTGCAACCATCCCGCGTGTGCCCTGCTGCAGGCTTGGGCCAGCATCCCTGGCACTGGCAGAACCCACAAAGCTTTTGGGAGACCTCCTCTGATGGAAAGCACTGAGGGTGCTGTGAAGCAGGACTCAAGCTGAGAGAGATTAAGATTCAGAGCATGGAGGGATCGGGCTTTTCCCCCTTTTTTTATTGAGGAGCCAAGGTTTTAGCACTCGGTTAGAGGGCTCTTGGCAACCCTGCAAAGCTGCTGCCCAGCTTCTCTCTGCTGGGCTTCTCTGACAAAAGGTCTGCGTGGTGCCCAGCGAGGCTGCGGGGCTGGAATGCCCACAGGCCGGCAGGGAGGGACCCAGCCCTCCCAGCTTGTGGTTTCACACTCCTCTAAACCCATTTCATAGTTAAAGGCAGGATTTATTGGGCTGGACTCTCAGGGAGATAGAGGCTTTTGTGTTGAATTTTATCCAAAACAGTTAATGCAGCTGCTGTTGTTGCCATTAGTGTGGGCCAAAAAAAAAAACAAAACGGGGGGGGAGTGTGGTGAAACTAAACCAACCAAAAAAAGAGAAAAGACATTGAAACTATCAGCTCTTAAAAGATTTCTTCTTCTATCTGAAAATCAATTTCTTACTGCACACAAATAGAAACGACCAGGAAATATTTCATCCTCTCAGTGCCAAGCTGAGAGAAGCCAGGACTGGGGTGATGCTGCCTCGAATTGAATCTCCCAAATGTTCTCCTCTGCATTCATTATTCTGTGCACACAGGAGGAGCGAGGGCTGAGTTAACCTCTTGCTGCCTGCGCTTCCTCAGATGAAGGAAGGGATAATGCTGAGACGGAGCAGAGCCACCCAGCTCCTGGGCACTGGGCAGGTCTCTGCCCTCTGTCTTACCTTTCCCTGGTGTAACTTGGAGATAACATCGAGGACTGTGCTGCAGAGAAGGTGAAGGAGAGGCCACAGCTTTGTGTGAGTCCAGATAGCCCATCATGCTGGTGTGGGCAGGACAGGGCAGGCAGTGGGGCATGCAGGCAGAGCTGCCAAGTAGCCCTTCGAATCACCACAAGCAATCATAGCAGGGCATCCTGCTTCAGCCCAGACTTTCAAATCGAGCAAGATCACTTGACATCCTTTTCCATCAAATATTTATCGTGTATGCAGGTGACTGGCTGGGTCAGGCCCTGTGCCATGGGAGCCCCTGCCCAGCTGAACAGCTCACTTAATTCAGGTCAAGCAAGGAGAGAGGGGCAGGAGGCCTGGGAGCTGAGGCTGCTGGGTGCCTCCTGACTGGGGAGGTAGGAGCCTAGGCTTTGAGTCCTCATGGAATGCTGAGCTTCACCCGGAGTGCATTGCCAAGCAATTGTCAGCTGACAGCCCTGCTGTACCCAGCAACGCCATCCAAGAGTGTAGAGGGATGCGACCTGCCCTCCAGGCACCTCTGCCCAGCTGGCACCTCGTGGACTCTACAGAATTCTCCTCTCCCCAAATTTCTCTGCTGGATGCCCTGCAAGTAGCCAGATCCAAATAAAAGGCCTGATGTCATTGAAGAGTGACGAGAGAGAGAGAGAAATTAGTCAGACAACGGAGCAAAAGGGGAGAGTCAGCATCATGCAATGGACCAGGTTAGAGCAGTCGTGATAGATGGACACAGCACCCCCAGCAGAGATCCTGCCTCTCCCCAGCACCTGCAGTGACTGGCCACCCTGCACTCCTTGCTGGCTGGGCTTTGGCAGCCCCCTGCATTCCAGCCTGACCAAAGCGATTGCTGCTCCCACAGTACTGCAGTATTTGAGAACTGAACTCCCTTTAACACCCTTCTCTTCACAACTGCTCCATGAAGCAGCTTCTGCACAGTTCTATGTGCTCCTAGTTCTACCGGTCTAGGAAGCACTGGCAACGCTAAGCAAAATGATGGAGGAGGCCTGAGGCACAGAACCAGCCAGAAAGATGCCCTCCTCCCCAGCCTCCTTTGCTAATCCAGTTGGAGGTGAGGAGAGCACAAAGCAGGGAGAGCCTCTTCATAGCACCTAAACTGCTGCACCCGGGGTGGGGAGCACTCAGCTCCCTCCTGTCTGTCTGTCTGTCTAGTGGATGCAGGGCCATGGGGTGACTGCAGTAAAAGACTCCAAGCAAGGTACTGCCTTCCTGCCAAGGCCACTCAGCTTGCTGCAGGGAGCAGGAGGCGAGCCAAGGAACCAAACGCAGCAGGGTTGGGGACTGAGCCTCCATATATTGTGTCATCTACTTAGGGCCTGTCAGGGGAACCACATTCTGACTCCTTTTGGCAGCAATGGACAGAGCCTTTCAATTAAACAAAGTGCTTCAGTGAATTGCCGCCTCATCCATTAGGCTCATCTGACTCAGGCACTTGCAGACTCTCTGCTCCCCATTGCACTTCATTTGGGAAATTGGTTTCTTTCAAAAAGCAGAAGAGAAGAGGAAAGGACCAAGTCTGTGCAAGGGGAAAGAAATAAGCCCACCATGACACACCAAATCTTGCAGCCCCAGGCAGGCTGGGCTTTTAGCTCTTCAACAGGAGAGGCAGCCCCTGGAAGGCTGGTGCAATGTTCAGATCAGTGGGAAAACCTGATAAAGTCTTCAGTCAGGTAAGACAGGTAGGGAGATAAACTCACATGATGCCAAAGCAGAAGGCATGGTGAGTTCACGTGCCTAGGTCCCCTCCCGTGGGCACTGTCAGCTCCTCCGGGGTAGGGTGGTGCAGAGCTGGCAGGTCCTGGGCGATGCTTGTGGCAGGATGCCAGTGACCACACACATGAGCTCAGACCCTCGGTGGGCTGAAGAGCTGTTCCTAAGTCATGCTGCTCTCAAATCAGATGGCTGATACAGAAAAAAAAAAAAAAAAAAACGAGTCTTGTTCTTTTCCTGTAGTCATAAAAGTTTTCTTTGTTAGGCAATAGCTGGAAAACAGCTGCTCTCGAGCTGAGGGCTTGTTCAGACACATAATCCTTCTGAGGAGCCAGACCATTTACAAGGGAGAACAGCTCTGTGCTAAGATCTTAAAACTGAGCAGCTCCTCATGTCCTGGCTGTATCAATGCGCCCATGTTATCAGCTGCCAAACTGGAGGCAGTCTGGACAGTGTGGGCATTCACACCCTGGGGTGGCCAAGCAGTGGTTAGGGCCCTGGAAGGCAGCTGGGAGCCAGGGACACTCCTGACCTGGCACTGTCACCACAGGGAAGCCATCAGCCTCTGCCAGCGATGGCTGGGCCCTACTGTGAGATGGCAAGGGTGGATATTTGGGTAGGAAGGAGGCCCTGGTAAACATACATGGGCTGGGGCTGGATGAGCTGGCTGCAGCCACCAGTGTTCTGCCCCCACTAAAAAGAGGGCTATTGGCTCTTCTCATCCCCTTCCAGATGCTCAGATCCCCTTCTGAGCACCAGCCCAGAGCTGTACAGAGCATCAGAAATAAGATGCTGTGTTGCAGAACTATTAGAACTGGGGTTGACCCCATCTTATTTACTGGATGGTCAGCAAGGTAGAACTAAAGTAAAAAGTGCCAAAATAGTGCAGAAATGGAGTAGAACTGGAAGCTTTAAGTCCAGAGGTTTTGGTGGTGGGGAGGTAAGGGAAGCTAATTAGTTGCTCTTGGTTTAGTATCTCAAATCAAAGTTCAGGCCCAGGACCAGAGATTTGCCCAGGTCTTGCTTAGAGCCTAGTCAAGCAGGATTTGCTGCAAGCAACTTACTCTATTTTGGCTTTATAATTCAGTCGGTCAGATCCACTTTTGGAATCCATTAGTGCCCTGGATATCTCCAGAGCAAGCAGGAGAGGTGTCCCTCGTGGATGCTGATAGCTGCAAGAGCAGGGCTGCCCTCCGCCTGGGAAAGGCTGGTGTAACCCATTCGCTTCTCCCTGGCAAAGCACTACTATTAATTGTACTTAACACTTATTATAGCACACGTGGCCAAATCAGGCTTGCTGCTGCTAGCCCTTGTAAGACACAGGCTCACAAGGCTCTGACCTGAGAAATCCTCTCACATCACTCTGATGTCCTGCTGTTACATACAAGACCTGCTTCACCTCGAGCCAGAGCACCACTCCAGTCAGAACCAGTTTGAAGCCAAGGCGATCTTCTCTCCTGAGATGTGTGTTTCTCCCAGCTCAGGCAGTCTGGTCTGGGCAATGTCAGCCACTCCAGTTGTGCCAGCAGGAAAGAACAAGAGTTGTGTGGCCTGGAGGCATCATCTCTCTCCCCTCACCTCCCACCAGCGTGGGGAGAAATGCTGCCAAAGCCAAGGAAAATGCTTCAAAATTTAGCCGATCACAGTGGATGGGCAGGGATCAGAAGGCACACGTGTTGTTGCCCACTGTGGCCAGGAAGGACAGGCAGCTCTAACAAAAAAAACAGATGTAACTCCAGCATCCTGGGATCTGAAGGCAAAGGCCTTGACATGAATCTGTCCCTGTCTGGACCAGAGGAGGCAAAGCTTTCTCCAAGTGAAGTCCCCCTCACTTCTCTCCCACTTGTTTCCATCAGAACCTTGTACTTCATTCCTCTCCTGGCTAGGGAGCTGGTTCTGCCGAAGGTGGGTCCCTCTCACAGGTGCTATCCCTGGGTCAGCCAATGCCTGGAAGAAAATCAAGGCTGAATTTGCAAAAGTGAGACAGGAAAAGAATGTTCAATTAGAAACACAATATAAGCAGAGCTGACCCAGGAGAATTAATATAGCTAAAGTAAAAGGCTGGCTTGAGGCTTTGGCAGCAGGAAAGCTTCTGTGAAATGAAATGCCATAAACCAAGTGGGGAACAATAATAGCGCCAAGGTGCAGTACTTGGGTATTGCTCACACTGATTGAGTTATTGACTGGCTATTGCCATGCGGCCCCGGCAACAGAAGCAAGGAAATTGAGTCCTAAGAAATTAATATGCCAGCACAGGGGGAAACTCAGGAGAGGAGAAGGGAGGAGCCAGGCGGACAGGAGTGTTGCTCTCTACCACAGTGAGCACCAGCCCAACCTCTTTCTGCTCCTGAGCAGGGTGTCCCAAATAGACAAACTCACCCTGGATCACCAGCTGCACATGGTGGCCAAAGGCATTTAGGAGAGTCTCAGACTGTTCAAAGCCCATGGTGAGCATGAGTGGCTCAGATCTTCCTCCAGCACTGCAGGCAGGGGTTCTGAGGGACAGGTGGGACCAGGTCCATAGAGACAGCTTAGTGATTCTTGTCCTGGTCTTGCTTTGGGCTGAGACTCAGGCATTAGAGCAGTGCTGGTGTTGCTCTGGCTGCTGGGAGAGAAGGGCACAGCCCCTCACGTAGCTCCCAGTCCTGCTCCCTTCTTGCAGACAGGAGGTGGCTTTTCCAGCTCTAGTGCCCTCTGCTAGGGTGAGCCTTTCTGGGCTGCCATCCAGCTGCATGGCTGGAAGAGACAGACAGTGCCGAGTATCCCTTTGTGAGTGAGCTGAAGCTCGCAGGGCCCTGGGCCGTTTGCCTTTCCAATTAACCAGCCTGTCTCCTTGCCAAGACCTGACCCTGCAGCCTGCCAGGCAGCCGATGGCCATGGGTGGCCCCAAGGCTTTCAAGTGTTCCCACTTAAACTTCTAGTCCTCTGCTGAAAACCCTTCTCTGCCCTTTGGTACCCACTAAGGAACAAACCCACATTATTTATGGGCTTGAAGAGTTGAGATGACCAGTTGCCCTCCTGTGGGTTTACCCCTGCAGGGCATGGTGGGAGTCTGACTTTTTCCTGCCTGGGCAGTATAGACACAAGTAGAGGCACAACAACATCAGAGGTAGGATGCAACCCCGAGACCAGGGGGACATGGGGAGTAGGGGACACTAGGGACATGGTTTAGTGGTGACCTGGCAGAGCTGGATTAACGGTTGCAGTTCATGATCTTAAACATCTCTTCCAACCAAAACAATTCTGATAGGTTTCTGCTGCTGCTTCTCTGGTCCCACTCAGCTCTCTCGGGCACCCTTCCAGGCAGGCAAAAGGTCTTACCTAAGCAAGCCAGGCAGGAGAGATGGTCCCAACACCACCACCAGTGTAATTTCTCATCAATTGCTCTCTTGCTTGCATAAAGCAGTGGAGAAAAGCTGAGCTTGGCCTTAGGCAGAAAAGCAGAGCCAGTCACATACTGGAAGAGCCATGCAAACCCAAGCCTGGGGCGGGCTGTCCTCTTGCTTCTTTGCCCAAGTGAGCGCAAGTCCTTCTTCACAGCGGTTCCCAGCCTGGGGAAGGCTTTTTTTTTTGCCGCAGCAGCAAACGCTAGAGGAAAGTGGCCTCTCGTGGATGAAAGCTGCGGTGCACCGCGGACCGGCAGCGCTGCGCAGAGCCCTGCGCACAGCTCCGCACCCCGCGGGGACCGGGGCAGCAGCGTCCAGGGGCCCCCGGGTTGGCACCTCGCCCTGGCATCCGGACAGACCTCCCGCCACCGGGGCCCGAGCAGGGACGTGAGCAGGGAAACCCGCTCACTCTACGGTGCCCGGCCCAAGCTGTGCATCGCCCAGGGGGGCTGCCCGGCAAGAGGGGAAAAGGCAGGAGCCGGTCCGGGGAAGGACAAGCTGGGGCAGATAATGCTTTTCACAGATCTCCCCGAGCCTCCTCCGCTCGCCCGGCACAGACGCCGCACTCGGGTGCTCTCCCCCGCATAACGGAGCACCCCGCACACCAGGGCACCCCGCACACCAGGAGGGCACGGGCAGAACTAAGCCAGGCGTGCTTAGTTTTTCACAAAGCAGGGTGCTGCAGACGAACGCGGGGCGCTCGCCCCGAGCTCCGCGGAGCCGCATCCTCGGCGAGAGAAGCGCACGGCGGGTGCCGCTCCGCCGGGCCGAGGGGGGACCGGGGCAGGAGGGGAACACCGGAGGATGGAGCCGGGTGCTGCCTTCTCGTCCTTTCCCACCGCCACGACCGGTCAGGGGCCGGCAGGGGGCACGAGAGGCCCGCGGTGCCGGCGGGAGGGAGCCCGAGACCGGCAGCTCCCGGAGGGGTGGAACCGGCGCCCGGCAGCGCGGCTCCGCATCTCGCCGCTCCGACGGGATGGAGCGGACCCGTCCTGCCGCAGGAGGAGTCTCCTTAACCAGGGCACCGCTGCCCGGAGCCTGGGCACAGCGGGATCGGTCTGTGCTACAGCCCGGGATGGGGCAGAGCTTTACTGGGCTTCTTAGAAACGCGAGAAACACCGCGGTGTGTGCACGGTGCACCACCGTGCACAGCCAGGGTCATACCGTCA
>JAAGNO010001756.1:0-19899 GCA_033439905.1 Ceryle rudis
TTCTCAACCCATCTCACTGTCCACTCTTCTAACCCACACTACCTGAGCTTATCCATGAGGATGTTCTGGGAGACAGTGCCAAAAGCCTTGCTGAAGCCAAGGCAGACAACATCCACCACTCTCCCTGCATCTACCCATTCAGTCACACCATCGTAGAAGGCTATCAGATTAGTCAGACATGACTTCTCTTTAGTAAATCCATGCTGTCTACTCTTGATAACCTTCTTTTCTTCCATGTGCTGAGATATGATCTCCAAAATTAGTTGCTCCATCACCTTTCCAGGGACGGAGGGAAGGCTGACTGGTCTGTGACTACCAAGGTCTTCCTTCTTGCCCTCTTTGAAGACTGGAGTGACATTGGCTTTCCTCCAGCCCTCAGACACTTCTCCTGTTCTCCATGATCTTTCAGAAATGGTGGAGAGTGCTGGAGCAACAACATCAGCCATCTCCCTCAGCACTCATGGGTGCATCCCGCTGGAGCCCATGGATTTGTGTGTGTGTCCAGTTTACCCAAGTGATTTCTAACCCAATCCTCATTGACCAGTGGAGAGACTTCCTCCCTCCAGGCTTCCGCTCTTACTTCCAGGCTCAGGGATTCCTGAGGGCTGGTCTTGGCAGTGAAGACTGCAGCAAAGAAGGCATTCAGTAACTCTGCCTTCTCTGTGTCCCCTCTCACCAGGTCTCCCACATCATTCAGCAGCAGGCCCACATTTTCCCTTGTCTTCCTTTTACCATTGATGTATTTGAAGAAACCCTTCTTGTTCTCCTTTACTTCTTTTCCCAGAGTTTATTCCAAGAGGTCCTTGGCCTTCCTTGTTGCATCTCTACATACCCTGACTGCGTTCCTATAATTCTCCCAAGAGACCAGTCCCTTTTTCCACATGCTCTGAACTTCATTCTTCCACTTGAAATTTTTCAGCAGCTCCTTGCTCATCTGTGCTGGTCTCCTGCCTCCTCTACTTGATTTTTTTTAGTCAAGGGAATGCACCTATCTTGAGCTTGGTGGAAGTGATGTTTGAATATCAACCATCTCCCTTGGGCCCCCTTACCTTCTAGAGTCTTTGCCCGAGGGACAAAGTTAGCCCTCCTGAAGTCCAGGGTTGCGATCTCTCTTACTGTCTCGCTTCTTCCTTGTATGATACTAAACCCTACCATGTCATGATCACTACCACCAAGGCTGTCCCCAGCCTTCACATCCTGTACCAGACCTTCTTTGTTTGTTCGTAGAAGGTCCAGCAGCACACCCTTCCTCGCTGGCACTTCCAACACCTGCATGAAGAAGTTATCATCAAATGCGTTACAAGAGCCTTCTGCACTGAGTATGCTTTGCTGTGTAGCCTTTCCAAGAAATATCAGGGTGATTGAAGTCACCCATGATCACCAGGGCATGTGATTTTGCGGCTACTTCCAGCTGCCTCTAGAAGGTCTCATCACTGTCCTCTTCCTGGTTTGGTGGTCTGTAGTAGACACCCACAACAGTTTCACCCGTATTTGTGTGCCCCTTAATTCTCACCTGCAAGCTTTCCACACATTTTTCATCCCACCCTGGGGAGAGCTCAATGCATTCCAGTTGCTCATGAAGAACAACTCCACCGCCTCGCCTTGCTGGTGTATGTTTCACAAAAAGTACATAGCCGTCCATGACAACTTTCCAGTCACACGAGCCATTCCACTGTGTCTTAGTAACTGGAATGAGATCGTGGCCCTGCAACCGAACATAGATCTCCAATTCCTCCTGCTTATTCCCCATGCTGCATGCATCTAGTTTAAAGCCCTGTCAACCAGCCCTGCAATCCCTTGTGCAAAGACTCTCTTCAGGCTTTGAGAAAGGTGTTTCCCATTAGGTGTCAGCAAACCTGGTGCTGTATACACCATCCCACTGTCAAAAAGCCGAAACTGTTACAGTTCCACCAGTGTCACTGCCTGCCACTGGAAGGAGAGAGGAAAAGAGGACTAAGCTTATCTCATATTAGTAGAGCAGTTTTGTTACAGCAAAGTAATATTAATATATGAAATTGGGAAGAAGTAGAAGACAGAAAATTTCTACTAGAAATTGCTAGAATAGAAGGGGTGAATTAAATTCACCTATTTTAAAGACTAAAGCATCAACAGCCACAGCAAGCAGCTATGTATATGAGTATAGACACATGATGGTGCAGTGTACACTCATTTATACTGGGACATTATTTGAACCATTTAATCATAGGAAGATTTAGGTTGGAAGGGACGCCTGGAGGTCATCTAGTCAAAAAAAAGATAACACCATAGAGTTTTCTTACTGTGCATAGCCAAGTACAGCACTGAAGGAGCTTTTGGCTTTGCATCTATCTCTGCTTCCTGATCTCAGAGCAACTTGTTCAGAGCTACTGCCATGACTTGTGGTACGTACAAAGTCCACAGAGTGAATGGTGCTTAAAATAGAGCTTTCACTTGGGTAAGAATTCATTTGACAAATGTCCTTGGTCAGAATCACAGTTATTTGAGATGCAACACAAATTTGCTAGAGGGCTGGTGCTGGGAGTGTGGAGACTTTCTCATTATTGTGTTGAATGTCCTGTCTGTGAAGTTAGTGGTAAAACTTCCATTGATTTTGTTGGGGGTGGGATTAGTCGTCGTGCAAAGATTCTCGTTGTACAGATGTACAGATGTTTTCAGTTAAGACTAGAGAAGGATTGTAGTTCTTTAATTCATTAGGTTTCAGCAGATTAGAAGAACTGAATTTTGATTAATACTACAATTCTCATGGTTTCAGCTCTGGGCTACTGTGAGTTTGATGATGTTGTAGTTTCACTGAAAATAGTGCTGCATCTTTCTGTTAACAAGAGCCAAATGGTTAGCTAGCACAGAAGATAGATGGCAACATCAGAAACTGAATCCTAGTCTTTTGATCGCCATTCCTTTTTTAAACCAAGGTCATGTAACTGTTATTTAATACATTCCTTCCTCATAATGATAATAACAGAGCTACGGCTTTCTGTGTGTAAGCAGGCTTATGTTTCTCTTGTAGTGAGGTTAAATGATGTCGTCTTCTTTACTGCAAAATGTCTATCTCTCTCTGCTGATATCCTCCCCAGCATGAGAGCGAATAACACGCGTATGTGTGTGTGTGTGTGCATCGACATACACACAAATAATGTAATGTGCGGTTAGAGCTGTGATGAATCATTCAGTTCACTACCCTTACTTGCCCCTTAGGTACTACACACTTGTGTTGGCCTATTTTCTCTAGAGATACCCTGCTCAATCTTAGTCCGAGTGATTGGATTTGTCTTAGTGTCATAATGACTTTCCCTTTAACAGTTCCTGTATAAGTTCAGATTACCTATATCTAATTAAAATTATTTTCTTTGAACCTAATACAGTTTGGATTTGAAGCATTTAGACAAAAGGTTATATGCCCTTTCAGAAACCCTTTTTTAATGAAATATTTATTGCCAGCTTTTCTGTTCTGATTCCTATCAGCTTATCCTCAGTTTTCATTCAAGCTGTTATATTGCCATTGAGAAAATTAAAATAAGAAGGGCAGGCCATAAGTAGTCAACATGACCATGTGTATCTCGTATATGTCCATGAATTGCTTGGTATCATTCAAGTTTTATTACATCTGGTGAGTGCAAACATTCATTCAATAAATCTCTCTTTGCTGCTTTCATGCTCATTCCTGGGGGGATCATTCTCCTGTCCATGAATTTTATACTTTTTCCTGCCCAGGTGCCATTACCACAGAAACACAGTGGCAGTATCACCAACCTAAACAACTTAAGTATATTCACCAAAAGGAAGGCGGAAAAAGTTAATGCTTCTCCATAATGTTAATTCATTTCTCTGGATGAGAAGCAGCACGTATTACACTTAAGGCTCTTTAGCTTCACAGCTTTCACGTCGTCCTCTGCTCAAGAGAACTTCTTCTAGTCAGTGCTGCTTCAATGTGACCTGATCAAATCTTACATCCTCTTAGTTTTTCTCCTTAGAGACTTGGCTGATGAAAGATGGAATATAGTTTATAATTGGTTTTGATACACTTAATCCCAAATCCGAGAGGATAATTTAGTGTCATCCATCAGACACAGTCAGAACACTGAAATATTTATTGCAGCCAACATTTTGGTGTTAAATTTCTAGTAAGTAGGTGAGAACAAACAACGCAAAGCATAGCCAATGCCAGACTCAGGCCTGACTGGTTTTTTGCACATGGCATTCCCGTAGAAATCAGTGGGAATTCTTACACAGATAGTTTCTATTTCGAATTTTTTCTCCAGGTTGAACTAAAAGTTATAGATTGTAAAGTAAAAATATTGCATCCATTGACTACGGTATCATAAAGAGCAGAGTTACTGAATCACTCTCTGCTATTAGTACTATAGCTATTGTGAAGGATCTTGATAAATTGCTTGTATCTTATGATCAGTTTATAAAGCAGCCATCAAATCATCTTCGACTTCAACTTTAAGGTCATATTGTACTACACATACTTTGTGAAGTATCTCTCTATGCATATATGTGCGTGTTTATATGAATACACATTTTTTTGAGTAGAGAACGGCTGACTACAGTTTATTATATGTCTTAAGAAGCATATTTCAGGATGGTACACCATGAGTAATAGTAAACTTAGTTCCTCAAAATGCTGAGTAAACCAGTGACAGGGATGGTTTTCATTCCTTTTTATGAAGAACCTTGATTGGAGGACGTATTATTTATTAGGCATTCATTGGGCAATTGATAGCATAATTTAGCTTTTTATTAGCTAGTAAAACTGATAAGCAGTACATAAAAAAGATGGACCTTGTTATAGAGGTTTATAATAATAATAAAAAAGGTTAATTTAAAGTTTTTTAAAAGGTCATCAGTGTAACGACTTTTTAACATTGCCTTCTGCGCTATGAACCCGTACCTTGAAGGTTTGCTTCAAGAGGCCACACCTCGAGTACTGGGTTCAGTTTTGGGCACCTCAATACAAGAAAGACATCGAGGTGCTGGAGCGGGGCCAGAGAAGAGCAACTAAACTGGTAAAGGGCCTGGAGAAGAAGAAGTCTTATGAGAAGTGGCTGAGGGCTGTTTAGTCTGAAAAGGAAGCTGACCTTTTTGCTCTTTACAACTCCCCGAAAGGACATTTGTTGTAGAGAGGTAGGCACTGGTCTCTTCTCACAAGTAACTAACGGTAGAAGAAGAGGGAATGGTCTCAAGCTGCACCAAGAGAGGTTTAGACTGGACATCAGGAATAAATTTTTCACTGAAAGGATTGCCAGGCATCGGAACAGGCTGCCCAGGGAGGGGGTTGAGTCACCATCTCTGGATGTGTTTAAAAGCCCCATAGATGCGGTGCTTGGGGATATGGCTTAGTGGTGGACTTGGCAGAGTAGGGTTAATGGTTGGACACAATGATCTTAAAGGTCTTTTCCAACCTAGATCATTCTGTGATTCTATGATTCTGTTGATAGTTTTGTTTGTATCTATTTTACAGCTGCGAAGTCTAGCACAGAATGGATTTATACACTTAAAATATTTTCAGCTTTTCGGTATCTTGAGATTCATTCTACATCTGGTGTGAACATACATGGCATATATCTTCTTGGATATGGTGTGGAGTTAAAATAATGGATGTTGTGGGTATACAATGATTGAACACTTAGTTCTGTAAATGGAAGACATTGTTCCTGATAAATGGACCCAGGAAGAGCTATGGTGTATGTCTCTGATCTTGAGCCCTTTACGGAATTGTAAAGGTTGATGGGATGGCTGTAGCCCTTGTTCACAGCACTGTTTGGGCAGCCTTGGACTTATGTGAGCAACTTTAAACCTCTTTTGCTGTCACCCTCCTCTGAGCTCTGCAGAAGAGAATCTTATCCCATAAATGGTTATCTTCTTGGAGGACTAGAAATGAGGATATAAAAATCATGGATTTCATCCATGAAAACTTTTAGTTTCAGCATGCACCTGTTTCATAAGTCATTTTGAGCAAAATGGATAAAAATGGAAAGTGCAGCAGTAAAGCTGGCCCAGATAGAAAATCACTCCTCCAAGCCTGTAGAACATCTGAGAATAATAGCCAGCATACTCTTGCTTCTCTGTCACACTTACGTAAAGCAAACCTTAGACTAGACAAAGCTTTAAAATGAAAGCCACCACTCAAATCCATCAGTTAAGGAGTCTGTCAAGTCCACTTCCTCTAGTTGGTGCTGAAGTTTGCTATTAGTCTAACAGAAAGGATATATTTATTTAGCATACTACCTCTGTATTTTTTAATTTTTAAGACAATGTGATTGTCTGAAACCCCGGTGATATACCTGCAACAGTGAGACTAAATCTAGCCTTGTGCTTAGAGTAGCACCTAAATGAGGGACTACATCGGTCCATGCAGTAAACACGAGAGGCAGGTACTGCTGTGGAACATTGCACTGCTCTTGGGTGACCAGATGACCATAAAACCAGGTGCACGAAAGTGCCATCACTAAAAAGAAAGTGGATTTATTTTTTTTTTGTCATAGGCTTTTGCAGAAAAAGGAAGAGTAGTGTTATAGACAGTAGTCAAAATACACAGGGTTATTTTAAAGAAATTATTTAGATTTGCTATGAGTACAGTGGATGATTTAGAGTGTTTACATTTGTCCTACAAAAATGACAGAAAATTTCCATAATTTGAATATTTTATTCATTCATAGGTATGAGTTAGCATATGGCATGTTAACAAGGCTGGATATTGTTAGGTAGGAGTTGTTTTCAGCTGCATACTTTGGCCTCCGGGTTTCCAAACCTGCTACAGGCACAAAGTAACGACACTGTTCTTGTTGCATGGGATGTAACTTACTTCCCAGTGGATGGTAATTAGAAGTTTGGGGTTGTTATTTCTGCAGTACTAAGACATATTGGCAGGATGTAACAAAACACTATTTCGGCACACGGACTCTCCTTTCCCCCATGACCACTGCTGGACCAAATTTTGCCCCAAATCTGCTGTTGAACCCAGGATCTTGCAGTGCAGTTCTTGATACGAGTAGGAAGGTCACTCGCGTGATGACTTTTTAAAGTTAGTGGTACATAGGTAAATAGTATTCCAGTCATTCTAGAATAACAAATAGTTTGACTGTAAAAGGAAAACCCAAGAAGTTTAAAACACTTTTTTTACCTGTGCTGCTACATTATCTCAACTTCTGATATATGGCTTTATCTGCATGTTCCTTCAAGCTGATTTCATGCTCCCTGCAGTGACATATTTTGCTAACACAACAGACTTGTTCCTTCCTGACATACAGCTTCTGGCTCCAACAAATGTCAGTAGCTTTTTAGACAAACCTGCTCTTTTTATTCTTGTCTTTCTCAAGAGAGATATCAGCATCCCTCCGATAACATTTTTTCCCCTATAGCCCTTCTGTTTGTTTTACAAACAGACTGGTTTTATTTTACATGTAGAGGTTGGTAAAGACATGGAAAGATGTTTTTCTTCTTTTTTTTTTTTTTTTTTTTTAAACTATATTTTTAGGAACATAATAAAGTGAGAGCCAAGGCACTTCCCAACTGATGCAAATAAGCGTAACTTTGTTTAATCCTAAATTCACGTGGTTATTTCTTTTTTGTAACCAACAGAGCCCTTCAGAAGCAATTAACTAAACCTGCATGAAGAGGAGTGAACAGGAGGCCCTTGGAGCTGCAGGTCCTCCTTTGTGGAGCTCTGTGTAGCTGAGATTTGCAATTTCACACTGACTTACACAGAGGCAGAACTTACCTAAAGAGAAGGGACTCAAACACCTTGTCATTTCTGCTTATTTTTGGTAACGTTGGTTTTGTGATGTCCTTATTTGTAAGGCCTACTTTTAGGTCACTATCCAAAAAGACACAAGGAAACTCAGTACAAAACCCCAGAAATTACTAGGCTAGCGTGGATATTCCTATAATATTCAAGAAAACAATGTTTATGTCCTTCATTTGGTTGATTTTTCTTTGAATATGCATTAAAGACATTTCTCAAAGATGGAAGCTGTGATCTGTTGCTGAAATGAGGAGTGCAAAGGTCACTGGCTCTCCTGGTGCTGCAACTTGATGGATTTCCAGTCTTCATGCTGGAATCAGTGAAATCATCCCCAGGAGACCCAGCAGGGCCTGGCAGCCAGGAAGGTACCAGGGAAACCCCAGGCACCAGTCATCTCCCCGAGGACAGGCCAGGGCCAGGGTGGGCCGTGAGCCCACGGGTGAGCCTGACTCCCTGGGGCCCATGTCCGGGCAGGACACGGCTGTGGGGAATTGGAAACTGGCCCTGCTGCAGCATCACTGAGGTGGGGGCTGATGGCCTTGGGGGGCTGGAATGGGGTCCTGGGCCATGAGCAGGGCATGCAAGGCAGGGATGGTGAGGCCTATGGTAGCCCTTATGGCCCTGATATAAATTTCCCTCCCAAAACTGTACTTCTAGCATATAAAATGTGGGGTTTGACCTGAGGCTGTATAGGAATTTGAGAAACAACGTTGTCATGTCCTAAAACCAAACTACTTTTTTGAAGTAGTGTACCGAATAGGAAACTTTATATAGAATTTGGGTCATATATATAAATGCCATGCTTCCACATTTATTTACACATCCATCCTTAGCTTGATTTTTCAAGCATTTTATGGTCTGGAACTCTGTTTGAGAATTGTCTTCAGAAACTTCAATCTTGAAATTTGTTTTTACTGAACTTTGGTTTTATATTTATCATTCTGTTATGGCTTTAATCGTAAGATATAGGGGAAATGATTCATAATTATACAAGAAAATATTAAGCAATTACGTACAATAGCAGTATCAGGTGCAATAAGTTAGGGCATTAGTCTTATCTGGGAAAAAAATATCTCAAAGTGAGTCCTGAATGTATCTTGAATCTCCACAGACTCTATTTTCTTTCCTTTGCAACTATTTAGAAGAGTAGGATCTATCTTAATTAAAATTTACTGCCTATTTCAGAATGGAAGGGCTGAAAGCTATTTTCCTATCCTCCTAATGTCTGTGCTGTTTATGTGCTTGAGATGGCTAAGTGGTATTCTGAAAATTGCAATAAGAGTAGTAATTACTAAGGGGACATAATGCACTGTTTCATTGCAGTGGAACTCTGAAAATACTTAAACTGACTTTTGAAAAGGAGAAGACACTGATTGTATTTTTCTTTTGTTATTCATAAGTTTTACTTCACTGGGCTCTACAGTGAGTATTCCTTCATAAAATGAGGACTAAAACCACATCTTTTGGGACAATTTCTCTTCTTTTATACCACTAAAATCCAGAATCACTCCCTTTAAGACTGGGAAGCTGCAGAGGTCACACGGTAAGGCTGACTCCATCCAGCCAAACAGAGCTCTGAACCTGTAATGAAGTAAATCCATGAAAAGCTGTAAAAAAATTGGTCTGTTGTTTTCTTAGTTTACTGGGCACCTGTCAGTTACATCAGTAAATTAGGATTATACCAATCAGTTAATTTTTGTTTCGGATGGTGACATTGATCCTGTCTTCTTCTACTGACAGCATTATCATAGCCTCAAGAAAAACTGGTAAACACTATTTTAAACAGGTTGTAAACTCTACTAGCATGAGGAATTGCTTTGTGTAGTCTGTTACTTAAACAGCCCAACATTTGTTTCAATAGAAAGATACAAGGTTTTAAATGATATACTAAGCATCCTGGAAAAAAAATGCTTTCAATGTCAGTGACTGTAGTAAGGGAAAATGGAAATAATGTATTTCCATTAATATCTGCTATTGAAAAATTGAAGTGCCCTTGTATCGCATAAATTAAGATTGAAACAATGTTCGTATTTGACAGTTATTCTGAAATTGTGCTGATTCATTTGAACAGGTTTTTCCCATACTGAGTTACAGACACTGAGCCAATTCTGGTCTGTTACTTCAGATTAGATTAAATATGGGGTTTTTTTCAGAAGCCTTGTGGGAGTTGCTCTTTCTTATTTTATACTAGCTGGATTTCCACAAATTTTGCTATTGTAGCTAAAAAAGTGAGTGTGGTTTTTTGGAGCAAACCAATTCCTTGCCATAATCTCTCTTGTTCTGAACTAAAATTGTAAAAAAAAAAAAAAAAGGTATTAAGATTGTCTGAAATTGGACGATGGATGATGGTGTAAAAGATCTTCTTTCAGGACACTTGCTTTGAGGAAGGCTAAATGGCATAAAAAAATCTGAAATTTGACTTAAATGCACGCTTGCCTTTTTTTTTTTTTTTTTAACTGAAATATGTTTGAGCGTTTGTTACTCAAATTAACATCAAACTGCAAACCGTGAGTGACACCGAGCTCTTAAATTCCCCCTTATT
The DNA here is from genome assembly GCA_033439905.1 of Ceryle rudis. Classification (NCBI taxonomy): domain Eukaryota; kingdom Metazoa; phylum Chordata; class Aves; order Coraciiformes; family Cerylidae; genus Ceryle; species Ceryle rudis. The sequence continues at coordinate 10,290 of JAAGNO010001756.1, forward strand.
TTAGTAGGAATCGTTGATATTCTGCTCTGCTCAGGAGTTGGCATGGCTCTGTTGTCAGAAAGACTTCAATATTGTAATAGAAAACTACTGAATGTATTCCTATGATCTGATTTTGAAACAACTCCTGCATTGTATTCACTGACAAAAGAGTATCTGAATCTAGCCAAGAATTTTAATAACATCTAACTTCATGCATTTTGAACTAAAAGAGCTTGTGTTGCTAGGCATCAAATTGGTGATGCATGGAAAAATTGTTCACTGAAACTATAATATAAGCCTGCATGTACAATTCAGAAGTAGATTTTCTGGATGAGCATGAAATCTAAAACCCTGGAAAGACTCGTTTATTTAGATCTAGTTTTATTTTCATTGTACCCACGGATAGCATGAGTTCATCTGCTGATTTTCTATCTTTAAATGAATTTAAAGGAAAGCCTTCATCCTTTCAGTCTGCATGAATTAAAAATTCATCATGAATATAACTTGCTTGCTATAATCAATGTGTATTAGGCAGGTTTCAATTACTATTAGAGAACAGAAATATTTTCCTCCACAGAAAAATAAAATATTATCCCAGGTAGCCTCTATATAATATGAAAATATTTACTATTTGAGGGTTTTCTCTATGACAGACAATACAGATCTTTCAAAAGATTTGTTCTTTCAGCAGTGGCATATACTTGACAAAGGACTTTTAATGATACCCATAAAAAAAAATGCCATTTAATTTTAAATTCTTCGGTAACAAACCCTTTTCTTTCAAGAAGGTAAATACTAAAGAACTTTAAAAAACATAAACAGTTTTACCTTGAGGTATTTCCTGCACCATTTGCTAAGTATATGCACCTAAACTCACCAGTTCCTACAGACTTCCATGAAGGTCTCACAGGAAGCAGTGTCAGAACCGATCACAATGGGACTTCATGGAAAGACAAAAAAAAGCAAAATAGATGCTGAGTGCAGCAGTTACTGTGAACAAGTTCAGGGGCTCAAGCTAGAAGCCAGAAGCCTAATCCTGGTATTTGGAATTTTAAAGGATATGGGTCATTTTAGTTTAGTTTTACTTACATTTTTAATTCAGAATCCTGTAGTTTTCCTTTTCTCCTGAAAGAATTCCATATAGAAACACGTGTGCTTGTTGTGGGGGAGAGAGGGGACATATCAGCTGGCATTTTAAGAATGCAGTACAACGTTATATAAGAGCATTAAAGAACCTGAACCTTTTCTCTTGTTTAGTAACCAGATGGTGGCAACACAAAATCATATCACTTACAGTAAGGTCTTACTTACTAAACTTACAAAAGAAATATTTGTAAACTATAAAACTTTTCTATTTTAATGTTTAAACAAGAACAAGAACAGAGAAATACCCCCTTGTTTACTTGGAAAACTGGCTCATGATAACTCTGAAATAATCAGTATGCTTGGTCCCTTTTTTTTTTTTTTTTTTTTTCCTTGGAAGAAAAGCTTTCAGACAAGTCTGGAGTGAATTAGAATTCTCTGATGATGCTTGTCTTTGCTTTTTTTTCCCTCCAAGATCATTTCATTCAGGTGGGAAGGTGGTGAATTGCTTTGTGTACTGCAAAGACATAAAATCTACTGAAAATATGGAGTCTTTATCAGTGTTCCATATACTGTGGCTCTGGAAAAGCTCCAGTGAAACTCCACTTGCTGCTGCCTTGAGATTTCTTCTCTGTTCTTGGGAGTGAAGTGGAAAGTGGTCAGAGGCTTACAGATGAATGGCCTTTCTTCATTAATATCTTCGGAATAGGTCGCTGTGTTAACTTCCATGAAAATGAAAGGTTTCCTAATTCTTGAAATTTGGTACAAGAAATGTATTCTTTTTGTTCCATCATTTTGTACCTTACATTTCTAGACCAGGAAGTATTTATGTCATATATGTGGGAAGAGCTGCTGCATCTCTACAATAACTTTTCATTTTCTTCTGCTGTAGAAACAAGAATGGCAACAGAGAAATGATCTTAAAGGGGAAGAAAAAAAAAAAAAAAAGGAAAAAAAAGTCTATGAAATGTTTTAAGAATCTCTCCAATTTTCTATTATTTTCAATAGCTGTACAAAATTTCTTGAAAGGCAGTGTGACCTCTCTTTGTATAAGAATTGCTCTCAATTAGGTATTCTAGTTTTCAAAGTTCATCAAAACACCAGGGTCACTATGCCTGGAAGAAACGATCATCTCTTAACAAAATAAGCAGCTGAAAACAATCATTAAAAAAGAAAAAATCTATATAGCCCAGCTGGCTCAAACTGGAATTGACAGGTCCAGAAGCAGAAAAGGCATTCTTATTGGTAGTCACTGCTTGCGTTTCCTGGAAAGCTTTTTCTTTTCACAAATTATCTTAACAAAAAGATTCCTTGTTCTTTGTCTCTGAATATAGTCCTTATTCACCTTCACTGTGCAGTAGAACGGGTTCCTTTTCTCTGAAGTGGGGTTTTATATGATGATTCACATAGATTATATGATTTACCAGAGCTTTTAATGAAAGCAGCAACAGCATAAAGACTTAGAGATAGTGGAGAATGTGGCAACCCCTACTTACACACATGGTATTTATATTTCCAGTTTTCCTTTGGTTTCCGTTCAATTTCTATTCTCAAGGGAGGATTGTAATCGTGATGTTCGAACGCCTAAGGGGTCAAGATCCAAATACACCTCTGATTATGTCTTCTTTACATGATCTACGTAGACGGCTGTATTCCTTGGGAGCAACACATCTTCTGCAACCCAGACTGAAATATATTGGAGATAGGGGGGAAAAAGAATGCTTCTTTTTTTTTTTTTTTTTTTTTCCAGTTCAAGATATTTCAGGGTAGCTGGATTTCCCTTGTCCTTATTTAGAAAATCATATGCCACTATCTTTCTTTCTAAACCAAGAGTTTGGAGGGAAAAAGGCAAAAAAACCCATTATAATAGAGTAAAAACGCTCTCATCAATACGTTTATCTAAGACATTTTTATTAATGAGTAGGTGGGAAAGAGTAGAAACCCAGGACTGACCATAGCTCACAAGTCTAGTTGCCAGTAACTGTTTTGATGATAACTATTCACTATCGCTAATATCATGTTACCTAATTACCTATTAATACCTAATGTATATTGTATGTCATAAATTTGCATGATTTTGTAGAACGCTTTATTCCATGTTCAGCTTTGAGATCCTCGAGCTTACCATGTTGTAATTCACTGCAGTGTAGGAGTTACAGCAACATAAAATTGAGGTGCCTTAGCAGTTAACTGGTCACAATGCTGTTGACAGCCTACAATATTTTGCTATTCCGACAGTTTCAAAACAGCATCCACGCAATAGGAAGCATCATAAACTGCTTCTGAGAGGAATATACTGGGTAAAGTTGTATGCTGAACGGAAAATATTCAGTATATAGAAAGATCATTACACTTTTAGGCTTAAATCAAATGCCATTCATATATTTTTCAGGGGTTTTTTTGTGGTTTTGGTTGGTTGGTTTGCTTTTTCATTTTTGATGTTAGTATAGATTGACAAATTCTGATTTTTGTTTCATTTTTCTTTCTCCATATTTTAACAGCAATAAAATAATTTACTGTAATTATTATTTAAACTGCATAGCTTTTTTATAACTACCATATTGCATTTGTTCCAGCCTTTTTATCTTCATGAAACAAAATACAATAAGCTTGTGATTTGCAGATATATTTTTCCACATATTCGTTAGAAAGTTTATCATTTATTGCCTACAAAGACAAAATCCAATAGAAAGTGTACTTACTACTGTACCATAAAATCCAGAAATTATATGTAAATCCAAATGATAGCTGGGTTTGGGTTTTTTTTCCAGTCCTACTATGCAATGAAATTCAGTAAGATACCTTCCTTTCTTGCGAAAGGTGATATTTTGTTATACTACTATCCCACCATTTATTGTACCAGAGGAAGTGCATCATTTTAAACGTTCAACATTTACTTCAGAATCATTTTCTTCATAAAAATACTTCTGGCAACTTTTTGCTTTGGTTCTCATGGTCCAAATTTAGAATTAGGTGGTGTGGATTTCCTTAGTATTCAGGAAAAGCTCCATATATTGGAGAAGCCCATAGCAAGCAAACAGTGTTACTGAGCTAATGAGGCAGTGTCATTTTACTGTCATTTGCAGGATGATTACGTAGTAAATTTAGTAAAAGAAGAAAGACCACGTACTTCAAATATGAGTCAGGTAGAGAATGAATTACCATTCAGTTTAGGTGATGCAAGAGCCTAAGGACCAACAATCTGGTCATGGGCATACTTTGAAACACTTTTTCTTTCAAAAACACCACGCAAAGCAGTTAAGACTTCGTCATATTCATGGACACGTGGGGAAGTCTTTGGTTTTCCATACACTTTATCATTTCTTTTCTGAAAGTAAATAAAGAGCACACCATTTAAATTTCATTGCTGCAAAAGCAGATTGTTCCTTTACTTAGCCGACATAAGTGAAAGTAACCTGTGTGACCTCAGCTCTCTGGCTTTTATGGAACAATAATCATTTTCTGACAGAACCAGTTTGCAGGGTTTTCATACGTCCACCACAAAGAAAAATTGTATGTCATCTTGGTTTTATTATATCCATCAGCTGGCTGCCCATTTGTTGTGGAGTGTCTGCTGTGACATAGGGCCGTGACTCTATTCGGCTGTAATAGATTGCCTGCAGTGCATTCAGTGACTCTGGTACCTGTTGCTGGTTCTTTTTCCAGGTCAACTGGCTGCAGGTACATGTGAGATTGTTACTTTGGACAGAGATAGCAGTCAGCCCCGAAGGACTATAGCTCGACAAACAGCTCGCTGTGCATGTAAAAAAGGACAGATTGCCGGTACAACAAGAGCAAGGCCAGCCTGTGTTGATGGTAAGAAGCAAAGATCTATTCAATCAGTTTCTGCCAATACAAGAGTGGTATAAACTGGTAGTGTCTCATAAAAAAAAAAAATAATATATAAAAGCCCTGTAGAAGAAATTTTCTTGTGTCCCAACTAGCAATTGAAATTCCCCAATGCTTATGTTATTAGTGAATAACATTACCTATATTTCAGGTATATTTTGTTTTAATTGGAATTTTCACTTTTGTTTTGGCTTGATATGCAGTTGAATGCTAAGGTCATATTCTGCATGTGATGATAGGATTAGCAGTGAAACGGCATTCTTGCTCCCCCTTGTTTTTATACCTTGTAACATTAAAAAACCACTGTGAAAGAGCATCAAAGGTTTTATGCCATTGGGAAACTAATGTGACTGTTCCTGTCAGTTAATGTTGAAGGAAACACTGTAGTTGGAGTTAAGTATCTGAGTATACTGCACATGTCCAACATGCCTTCTATCCTTAAGATGATGATTCTCTATGATACACTGCAGATGCAGTCATAGCACGCAGATGGAAAACTGCTGACACACAGGGAGGGATGAAAATATTTCACTTCGAAATAGTTTTTTCAAACAAATGAATTTCTTTATTACGGCTGATTAAACATTAAGAGTGGGACAATCTTCAAGGAAGGTCTGCCAGTGCAAGGCTATTAGCAAGCAAATATTAAAATAAATTTGGAGACCTGTGGAAAATAGTTGATGCAAAACCGTATGCTTTAATCTAGCTCAGTTAAAAGTAAAAATAAGATGGTTATGTACAAAAGTACAACAAATTCACTGATTGACTTTGAATACTGACTGGTTTGAGTCCTCAGATAAAAATATTGCTGAGAACACCCTACTGTTCCCTCAGAATTTGGTCTTACCAGTGATTATCAAAGAAGACAGCTCAAAGGAGATTTCAGAGCCTACTCACAAAGCTAAATATAGAACCTCATGCGCATTCTATTTTTGCATTTTCCTTTCCCTGTTTTCGGTACTCTGCAAGACAGTTTCTTAGCTGTCTCTTTCCTAATGTGATGCTATATCCAGTGATTTTCTTTCATGTCTTATTGGGAGATCATTGCTTAAGAAAGGAATTATTTTATTGTGCCATTTATAGTTGTAACTTTAGTATAATTACTTGTTAACGATTTTTAAAAAATCAACATATGTTTCCCATTTTAAAACTGCAAAGTTCTAAGAGAAAACACAAGTTTTGCATCGTCTGGTGGGAGCTAAACACAGTTTTTCCTCAGTGAGTTAAGACCTCTAGTGATACTCATTTGCTGTAACGTGGACATCCAACGTTAGTTGTCTAACCCAGTAACTTCATCTTTCCTTTACACCCAGTGAAGAGCAAAATTTATCTCCTCTTAAGTGCCAAAGATAAATCAGATGTAGCACTCCGGTACTCGCTGTTTCTCTGCCTTGCCGTGAGACACTTGTGGTGATGAGTTCTTAGATAAATCAGTAAGAAGACATGACTATGCCTCATCTTCCAATTGCTGGATTAATGTAGTTTCCGAGCATGGAAGGTTTGAAGTAATTTAGTATTTGAAAATATATTCTTTATTCATTTCTTTATTGTCTTTATTAATTTCTTTGGTGGGAACTCACGAAGAAGGTTTATTTCAAATTCTACTTTTGCTTTCCATGTGCTTAATCATCATTTATGAAAACAGAGAACTGGATGACAGGATGTATGGTTAGGTATTATGTCATCAGAGAGGGCTCTTTACATAATACTCCATATTTGGAAAATAAGTGGGAAGTTCATCAGTTGAAAAATAGAACTTCCCATTAACTTAGATGTCCAAGTATTTATAATTCATTTTTTTTAAAGCTTTTCTATGTCATTCTAATAAGATGAGTCTTAATATTTTGTGAAACGTTTAGAGTTAGGATGTTGAAACCTCTGCTATGAATGATAACCACCACCTAGTACCTGCTACTTTGCTTTCCTGTTAAGGATCTCTGTTAATCAAAGCTCAGAAAGGTTAATGACACCTAGAAATGTGTATGAAATTCCCAAATTAAAAGGAAGACACGAGCTAAATCTTTAATCTCTAGGTTTTATTCATGAAGTTAAAAAAAAAACCCCAAAAATTAGGTTTACATACCATAAACACAATTATAGGAAACATTAAACAATCACTTTCTCTTGTCTCTAGTCTTCTGCTTGCAAATAAAGCTGGCAGATATACTGGCCACTGACTAACAGTCCATCTGTGAATTTACCAGGTATATCATTTAAAGAATATGCACTGGGACTTTCCATACTGTTTTTATTCACTTCTAGGATGTACTTTCCATACTGTTTATATTCATTCCTAGAATGTAGCATTTCAAACACAGCTACGAAATGTTTTCTTCTGGACAGAACATGAAATGACATAAAATTATGTCTGAGAAAAGCTAGTTTTGTCTCTAATATTAAGTAAAATACTGATGGTTTAGGAATGCAACAACCAAACAGAATTGGTTTTGTTGTTTGTTTGGGTGTTTTTAACAATAAAGAATCCCATTTTTCAAACAAAGTAAGAAATCCTTCTGTGAGCTTTCTTAAATAGGACATAGAGTATGCTTTTGCAAATTTTACTTCTCTATATTATAGCTGATTTTAAGAACAAAACAGCTATTTGGGATCTCATTTCTGCTATCAAAAGGAAAAAAATCTCATTGGACAATGGGGTTTTTTAATACCAGTTTGCTCTCCAAGGCTTCGGTTCTTTTAGTTTTATTCTTTATATAGTCTTGATTTTAATGAGAGTATTTCTGAAATAAAGGTAGCAGAGTTAGACCTTAGACCTTTAATAATTAATACAAAGTCATTTGTGAAGGAAGCAGGCGTAGTAGCTGTGACCTGCTAACCTACTAACAAGAAAACATTAGCTAACAATTCTGTTACAGCTTCTGGCAAGAGGGCGTTTTGAAGACTCAGTACCAAAGCTGGTAAATTTTACAACCTTAAAATGCTTCATTTGTTTGTTGTCTGATAGAGAGAAGTGCCTTAGAATATTTTCAGTTACGCTGCATATTTCCTGGAGCTCCAAAATGCAAGTGTCAATTATTGCAGCAAAAAGAGTGAGTAATTTAAGGGCTCTTAAACCCCACAAGCATTGTCTGAGATTGCACTTGTCGACGTAGCTCTTAGGAAAAGTCCTGAGCTGATTACCAAAATCCACTTCTCTTTCCACTCCTACGTCAGCTAAGGTCTTTCCCTAAGAAATGAAATAACTGTCGATGTCAGAAAGATAGAACTGGAATTCTTAAAAATGAAAAAGCAAAGTTTAGGGCTTGGTCTGAGCAGAGCATGAAGAAGAGAGATTTTCTTGAAACGTTTCCCTCTGATGGAGAGCGCTGATTTTATTTTTTTCTAGCAGTCCTTAAGTGTGGCAGATTGCTAATGTAACCTGAAAAAAATGGCATCAATATTCACCCTGATTTCAAGCTTGATTTAGTGTTGATTGCTTCATTCCTAGACCCACAGAGTCATAATGTAGATTGGGTATGTTTGGTTATGATGTAATTTTTATTCATGATGGGAGTTTTTGTGATATTATGACAGTAGTTTGCCTGCATTTCTAGTTATATTATTATTATTTACAACTAGCAGTCCCTAGTCCCTTTTTTTGAGATCAAATTCCACAGCAATGACCTCAGTTGCATTATTTTGATATTATATTTCAATACAGCATCTGGTTTATCACCAGAGTAATTTCCCTGTGTGTCAGTCAAGCTTCATCAGTTTTTAAACTAGAGCCTGTGAGAGATTGGATCATAGCAATTATTCTCTATTTTTGACCAGTACCTGCACTATTTTAGACTTGTTTTAAAGCAACAAAAAGTCTTTGGTAACAGTGTGTGGTTTGTGTTCTTTCATAAGAACTGTATCCATCTGAAAATAATTTTTTTTATGTCAAAGCATTTCACAGAATGCAAGTATATTCACTTCAGAAGAGTGGGAAGAACATTTAAATGTTCAATAGATTACCCCCAGTAATTCTGTCCAATATGTATTTATAGCTCAAAAATAAACAGCAATTTTCTCCAGAAAATAGAAACAAGTTGATGAGAGAAAAAGTAGTTATGAGAGAAGTGGCTTAATTGCCTGAGAAAATTAGGATGCTGTCTTTAATTTCCTTACCTGAATTCTGTGATTAGAAGATTCTTATGCTCTGGATTTGAGTTCTGGTAACTTCTATATCCACAGGGTGCTATAAGAAATCTCAGGACATTGATCCTGATACCCAAAATTCCTAAGTTTGGAATAGCTGAAGCTCAGATAACTGAATTCAAAGTATTACCATGCTTTTCAGTTGGCATAGATTGATTTTGTTTAAAAAGAAACTCAGGATCCACATTAGTTTCGATCAATAATTTTCTGTTCTTCTCATTATCTCTAGGAGTCTATGGGGAGCTGTAGGGGTCAGAACTGATCATTAATAGAATCCTAGGTCATGCACTTGAAACAAAACTGCATAATACCTGGAGTTGTTCATCATTCTAAAGTGTCTTAGCCATACAGAGGAAAGGAAAAAAAAAAAAAAGAAGAAAACAAGAGGACCACAATAATTTTTCCTGTATCAGAAATGGTGTGACCAGCAGGAGCAGGGAGGTGATGGTGCCCCTGTACTCGGCACTGGTGAGGCAGCACCTTGAGTCCTGTGTCCAGCTTTGGGCACCACAGCACAAGAAGGACATTGAGGCGCTGGAGCGGGTCCAGAGAAGGGCAG
>JAAGNO010001757.1:0-14006 GCA_033439905.1 Ceryle rudis
TTTCCAGGGAGGGGGGCTGCTGGGACCCCGGGGTTTTGGCACCCGGGCCTGGGCATCCCATGCATGGCAGCTTCAGGGCAGACAGGTCTGGGTGCTCAAGGAGGGATGTCAGGGAGAGGGGGCAGCAGCAGTCCCGCAGGAGCTGCCAACTTGCAGGAAGTTTAGAAAACACTTTGGTTTCAAACCAGTGTGGATGGAAATCAAATGCAGGGAGAAATCACCAGAAAATTCCTGCAGACCAAATTCCCCTGACCCCACCAGTGCTGACCCCACCCCCAGCAGCCTCCGTGAGGACCCAGCAGTGTTGCAGGGGCACAGTGGAGCTGGCACAGTGGGGCTGTCATGGTGGGACTGGCCTGGTGGGGCAAGCATGGTGGGGTTGACACAGTGGGGCTGGCACAGTGGGGCTGACATGGTGGAGCTGGGACACATGGCAGAACTTGGGGGAATGCCAGGCATGGACAGCAGCACCCCAAAGCCCCATGCCCTGACTTTGTGGCTGGTGGCACATCAGGCAGACCCCTCAGAGGTGAGGGCCACCAGGACTCAGTGTCCAACTGTAGAAAAAGGAAATGTTGTTTATTCACATGGCTCCTCTCCCACTGCCCACCAGCTATATCATGGGTTAGAGGAGACATTCCTGCCTCATCCTTTCGGTGTTGTCCATGAGCTTGTCCAGTTCCTCTCTGAACCTGCCACTGCTGCCTGTCTCCTTTCCGCCAGCAGCAGCCAGCTCAGGAAGTTCAGTCCCTGTGATGTAAAGCAGTTTCATATCTTCTGTTTTAAACTCATCACCTGCTGCTGCTCCTTGCCCCAGGGATTGCTGGAGTTAGACAGTTTCACACTCATCTTGTCCACCACATTCACAATTTTGCAAGCCTTAGTCTTGTCCTCCCTTGGTCTTCCCCTTTCCAGGCAGGGGACTCTCAGCCTTTCCAGTCCCCTCTCATATGGCAGGTGCTTCATCTCCACAGTTGTTGCAGAGCAGGTCTAGAGAAAGCCAACTCCTCTATCTCCTGCTTCAGCTATGAAAACCAGAGCTGAAGCACACAGCACCCAAGGTGAGGGCTTGACAAGGTTTTCTGGTTTCTACAGAGCGCTTTCCATCTTGTTCCAACACCCTTCTTGATCACATAACATTCTGATGACTTTTTTTGGCTGCTGCTGCACATTAGAAATTCTGATGGCTCCCAGCTCTCCTCCTGAGTTCAACCACCTGTCCTAAGCTCCATTCCAATGCCTCACTCTGACCACTTCTCACTTGAAGCATCACCTTCATTTCTCTACACCAAAGCTCACCTGCTAACACTTTGCCCCTTGGTTTTGAGGTCCATCTGGAACTCTTTGCCATCACCGCAGCCTTTGGCCATCCAGAAGAGCTCACTGTTATCCATGAACCTGAAGACTTCCCTGTTAACTCCCTTCTCCTAGGGATGGATGAAGATGTCAGACATAAATCTGGTCCCAGGACTGAGGGACCCCACTGCTGACTGTCTTCCATCCTAAAGAGCCCTACATGTTACTTCTGATCCTTCGACCACCTTTCAGTTCACAGAAAAGCATTTCTTCTGCTCCCACAGCAAGTTTGTTTCTTTAATAACTGTTGATGTGGTGCCTTATCAGGAGCTTTCTGACAATCCAGACAGGTGATGTCCTCTGGATCCTCTGTACTTGAGACAAGATGTCTCTTTTCAGGGCCCTGCCAGCTTCTCCCCAGCTCAGTGTTCAACCACATGCTCAGCAATCCTACCCTTCTGTCCAGGCTCTGCTGTCTCACTGGTGTTATGGCAACGAGAATCTCTGTTTTTTTATCTCCCAACATCCCATTTCTGTAGCTGAAAGTTTCACTGTCCACCAGCCTGCTGCCCAGTTGTAAGGAGAGGTAGCATGCTGCAGCCAGCACCTTTGCGTTTTCATAGGTAAGTTCTTCCCAGACATAAGCAAACACCATCTGTCCTGGGGACACGCTGGTGGCCAGCTCATCCCATCAGCCTGAGGCTTCCTCTACATTTACTTCAAATTGGTCTGGCTCCTCTGAGCAACCTGCTGCAGAACATGTGCCAGGCCTGGGGATCTCCCCACTACTGTTGGCCAACGGGTCACGACGACTCATCATCCTGAAGGTCCCATTACACCCTGGGCATCCCCTCAGCCCCTAGATGGCTTTCTGCCTTTGATGGGTTAAGGGCATGTTCTTCAACCAGCAGCAGCATCTTTTCCAGGGTGCTCTGCTTATCCATTTTTAGCTTTTTAGTCTCCCATTCCCAGCTGAACGCCCACACTTTGTGGACTTTCCTGTTCTCTCCTAGACAAGATTTCTGTGCCTGAAGCATCGGTGTTTTCCGGTGTACCTCTGTGTAGCTCTCCCATCACACCAGGAAAGGGGTTGTTGAACCACCTGATTTTCTTTTTGAATTGTGGCACATTTTACCCAGGCTTCTCAAGGCCTATTTAACACCCTTCAGGTTTTATTTAGGATCTTGGGGTTTGGTGTATTTTTTGATAGTATGCTCCATTTCTACATAGTTCCCTTTCCTGAACTTACGGGATACAATTGGCTCTCTCTGTCCCACTGCACTGTTAAAACTGCTAGTGCTGTGGTTTTTAGTGTGCGGCTGTTCCTCCAGTTCCTCTTCAACCTGGTCCTGAGCACTCAAGGTCCAGCCCAGCCCAGCATCTTTGCTTGTGCGTTTTGGGTCTTGTCACTCTAAGAGGCTTCATCTACTGCACCCGCAAACTGTATCTCTACATCTCATCCTGGTGAAGCTGCCCTATATGTGGGGGAATAATCTCTCACCGGCACTCTTGGAGCTCACATGTTCTGTAGTCTCAACATTTCCAGATGATCCTGCAATCTGAATTTTACCTTTTTGTTATTGGAGCCTGCAATTTTTACCCGCAAATATTTCTTCGCACACTTTTTCCTACGCTGTTTCACTCTATACAGTCCCCTTCCTAAACACAGCCCTCCTCCGGCACTCTGGAAGCTGGTAGCCAGAGAATTGCTGCACCTCAGTGGTTACCATCCTTTTGGTCCTGGTGCATGATGCCATCTCATGCTGCCAAGCTTTCCACTTCCCCTTGTGCTCTCAGCACTGGTGTGAAAGCAACTCCAGTTCTCCCCTTGCTCCTGGGCCAGCCACCTGGCAGTGTCAGGGCTCAGCACCTTTCACTTCTGCTTTGTGACCTTCTCTGAATATCCAGGGCCCAGTTTGTCTCACAAATGCCTTTTTGTCCCCTAGCTGTGCCTATGCTCCCATCTGAGTCTGCCCAGGCTGGGGCCTCAGGAAGGTCTCTGCATTTGATCAGGGCTGGTCAAGTTATGGTTTTAAAATGGCTTCAGTTATGGCTTTAAAATAACAGCCGCCAGGAAGGGAGCTGAGGCTGCAGGCACATGGGCTGGGTTTTGAGAGGTGATGTGTCCCACGGCCCCTCTGCCTGGGAACAGCATGGGATGCTTGTGCTCTGCAGTCAGTTTCTTTTCTGTGCTTCACAGAACTGCCTCTGCTCACTCTTCTTCACATCCTCCTCCCTGGCCGCTGGGTGCTCCTAAGCTGGGGGCTCTGCTCCTACCCCAAGGTGTCTGAGTTCCACCAGTCCAGCTGTGACAGAGGGGAGTCTCTGGTTCTTCACAGGCTGGCTAGTATGCCAGCTCCTGTCTCTATCTCCTTGCACTGGGCTTGCCATCTCCATGCCAGCCAAGAGGGTAGTCAGGCATGGTGGCACAAGGGAGGGTGAGGTGAGGTGGGGACTTGCCAAGGGGCATGAGTATCATGGAAACCTCAGAGGATGCTGCCTTATGTTCTGTGGGTCACAGGGTGCTTGGGAGCACACTGGGGGCTGAGGATGAGCTGCAGGATGAGAGCAGGCAGGACCACCAGCATGGCCAGTACATCTCTAGTGCTCTTCAGAAAGCAAAGTTGAGTGTTTGGCGAAGTGCAGAGCAAGCAGGGTAAAGGCTGGACCAGGGAGGGAAGTGCAACCAAATCTGAGGGCTGCAACAGGTACAAAGCACCCCAGGCTCACAGGAGGCCTGGGGGAGGATGAGCAGAGATATCCTTGATGGAGACAGGCTGGGACGGGCTCCATTTGTGGCCCAGGCACTCAGTTCCTGCTTCTGAGTGTCCCCTGGCACAGACCACCCATCAGAGCTGGATGGCAGCTGTGGACCTGCCGGTGCAGACCTGCTGGGCTGCTGGTTGGTGGCATATGACCAATGGTGGCCTGTGTCTCAGGGCTGGTGCTCAGCCACCTCTGGGTACCTGGGACAGTAAGAGGGGTGGATAGTAGAGCAAGAGGGCTGCTGGGATAGCTGGTTCCCTAAAGCCCTGAGGCTGCCCATGCGCCCTCCTGGACATCCCTGGGTCTGGCTGTGTGGGTGCAGAGGGACGGGAGCTTCACCTTAGGTGGAGCTGTCCACCTGACAGTGTTGGCACTTGGAGAAAGGTCTCAAGGTGGAGGTGGCAGGGTTGCGTGTCCATCTGGGAGGTGTGTTGGCATCCTCATCAGCGTGCCACTGGGTGCCCCTGTGTGGATGCATGTGCTTTGATCTACCCAGTCACTGTGTCTCCAGTCAGAAGCATCAGACCAGGCACCTCCGTGCCCAGAGATTTGGGGACACCTGTCCATACGCCCACACGTGTCTGTCCACACAGGTCCTTCTTCTGCCCTGGGCCTGTCCCCTCCACCCCAAAGCCCCAGGGGATCCCTCCCATGTGTGCCCAGGGGGTGATGCCACCACATCCTCATCCTGGCGATGCCACCCCTCCCCAAGCTGCCCGCTGATGTGGTTGCCCAGCCGTACAGATGGCTCCTCCGCTGCGCCAGGTCGCAGCCTCCACCCTCACGTGTGGTTGCTTTTTGTGTCCCTTCTTGCTGCGCATCAGCCTCGCCCCATCCCTCCCACCCCTCTACCACCCGCGCCCCCCGGCGCAGCCCCCACTGGAGCCAGCCACACACACAAGTGAACTTTTCTGCGTTTTCCAGCAATTAAAAAGAATAAAGCAACAGTTGTCTCCAGGCAGGGCATGGATCCTGGTGACCCTGATTTTCTGTGTGGCTGGGCAGGGTGAATGGGGCTATTGAGACCCTGATGACTGGCATCTCCACTCCAGGATTGTCTCCCCTTCCAAGTCCCCCTCCCCGCACTCTCCTCCTCCCTATCCTCCTCCTTGCTTTTAATTTCCTTCCTGCAGAGAGCTGCTCATCCCCTTCCCATTGGCCAAAGGCCTGAAAGGGAATGGAGGAGACAAGGGAAGGATTAAAGACGCTCTGCTTAGGAGCAGGCAGCCTGAATACAAGATGCACCGGCTGGGAAAGAATGGGGGCTTAGTGGGGCACCAGATCAGACCCGCCTCCGCCGCATTCAGCCCGACCTGCATTCCTGCATTGCTAAGCAGGGACCTTTCTCCCTGGCTGGCCTGTCAGAGGGATGCCCTGGATATCTGTCCCACCTGCTGCTGCAGGTAGACCTGCCCAGGATGCTCCCACCGCTCCGTACCCCTCAGGGTGCAGCCGTGACAGAGGACAGCAGGGCTACAGTGTTTGCGGGTCCCTTGGGTCAGCCAGGCCAGCCCAGAACACAGTGTCTGCAGCCTGCCTCATGAGGATGAGGAGGCAGCTGGGGCATCCCCTGGACCAGCCTGGCAGTGATGTGGGGCAATTCAGGTCTCTGGGACGTTCACAGCCCTTGGTCCAGCAGAGCTATCGGCCTCATCCTGCAGGGTTGGAACAACAGCTGCAGAAACTGTTGCTTAGTGCTCAGAGGAAGAAGGTTGGAGCCTGCATCAGGTCTTGCACACCTGGAGAAGGGTTGGGACACTTCCAGCCATAGCCTTGGTGTCAGAGATGGTCGTGCCTCACTGCCCGTCACATGTGATCTCATAGAAGACTCCTGCAAGAATCCATGGTGTTCACTGCCCTCCTCAACACCTCCTGCAGCCATGTAGTTTGGGGTGCATGGTGGCTTGCATTCATCCCTTCCACTGATCCCATTTACCCCATACCAACAGCATGTGCATGATGCAGGACTTGTCACGTTCTGGTCTTTGGGCTGCTCTGAGGGCAGGTTGGGGCAGGGTAGATTTTGCTGCTGGGGCTGGTCTTTGGGAGGGGCTGGATCAGAGTGAGATGGAGCATGGGCTTGGGGTCATACCAGGAATGAGGGGGCTCCAAGGGTGATGGTAGGTGATGGCCAGCTATGACTGACCAAACCCATGAGGAGACACATGGGGAGTCACCCAGGAGGAGAGTGGCGGTGTCAGCAGCATCTGGGTCTTTCCATGCCTCTTGCACCCTCCATACCAGGTCAACCCACCATGTCTTGTCTCAGGTGAGGAGCAGGTAGAAGCGAGTCACTGGGTCAGGGTAGTGCAGGATTGGTACTTGCTGGTACCATCTGGCCAAGAGCACCCCCCTGGCCAAGGCTGGGTCAGTGCACCGAAGCTGGAGCAGCACAGCCCCCTCTGTGTTATTACCATGGTGGGTAATCCTTAGTGTTTGCACACACACATGTTCCCCACAGTAGGGATGGAGACACCCCCCTCCTCTGTGAACTGGGACTCAGACTGACAATCCTGCCAGGAGCTGGTTTCTTTCACAGGATGGGGGGAGGTTGTTCTCAAGGCCTCTTTGGGTCCCTGCTCACATTCAACCCAGAGAGTTCTTTTCTGAAGGAACACATCCCTGGTGGAACCCAGAAGGGTCCCAAAGTGCCAAGACGTTTCCAAGCTGAGAAGCTGGTGGTCTGCATTGGGGAGCAAGGACAGGGGGGATCAGCAAAGTCCTACAGCCCTCAGGCATCAGCTGTGAAGGCACCCCAGGGATCCCACGCTGCCAGGAGCATCCTGGGGACCCAGGTTGCCAGGCAAGGACACACCTCAGGACACTATGCACACAACCACAGGGCTCTGCCATGCAGGGACAGGGATCTGAGCTCCGATGTCCCATGCAGCTGGTCATGCAATTTTAGGTTTCCTGAGGGTTGTCCCGCCTCTCCCCATCTTCTGGTTTAAATCTCTTGCTGGTCTGGTCCCTCATGAACCCCAAAGCTGTGCAGCATCTGCAACAGTTGGGATGGAGCCTTGGTGACTATGTGAACATGTCTGCAGGAGACCGGGGTGGGACATGGCTGAGCACATGGAGGTGGTCTGTCAGGGAAGCCTTGATCACCTGCCAGACTCTTGGTTGTATCGATACAGGGCAAGATTCAGGCACCAAAAGATAACCACCTTATGGCAGCTGAGATGCCCCAGGATGCCCAGAACATCTGTGCAAGTCTAGGAGATGGGATGGCCTCCAGACCCTGGGGCAGAGGACATGCAAGATTGGTACCTGCTGTCACTGGCCAAGAGCACCCCCCTGGCCAAGGCAAGGTCAGTGCACCAAAACTGGAGCAGCACAGCCCCCTCTGTGTTATACCGTGGTGGGGCAGGACATGCACCTGGACAGGACACCCCAAGCAGCAGAAGGAGGCCAGACACTACCTCAGATGGACACCACAGGGTCAGAGCTGAATCCCACCCCACCAACCTGACCATGTACAGGCAGGGTGCCAGTTATTGCTGCCTCCTGATCATCGCCTGTGACTATCACAGACTCCATGGTCCAGCTGACGTCGCTCAGACAGCTTCAATCCTCCCATGATAAGATACACGATTTTAAAACGTTTTTTATATATTTGGTACTAAAAGCCCCATCTCCTGGAGTTCTGTGACTCCAGCAGAAACCTGGCACTTGGAAGAGCATGAAATCCTTCCTGGGGGTGCTACCACCATTTCCATTCCAGAAGGCAGAGGAAAAAAACCGCTCATCTAGTCCTCCTCCAGAGAAGAGTCATACCTCTCCAGGCATCCTGCCACTCACCACCAGCCTCAGCAGTTGACATGGAGCCCCCCTACACACCCACCTGCATCACTGCATCTGCTCGCTCAGGAAACGAGGTCTGAGGTCTCTTCTCCAGAAAGATGCTCCTACGCCAGGGCAAAATGGGTAGGAAATAATCAGTTTTGGTGTAAGGGATCGCTGCTACCAGTATGAGGCACCTGCCCTGCTGGGTAAGCACCAGTCATGGTGAGGCAGAGGTGGCTGGTCCTTGCTTGGGGGCTGGTGGGTATGTCACTGTGGCTTTTGGCTGTGCCTTGCCCTGCAGGAGCCCTCTCCCTCTCCCTCTCCCTCTCCCTCTCCCTCTCCCTCTCCCTCTCCCTCTCCCTCTCCCTCTCCCTCTCCCCCAAGACCAGGAGTCCTGCTTTTTGGGTTTGTCTCTCACAGATCTTCACCACCCTAAGATTTGAATGTCCCCATTGCCCCGTGACTGCCCAGCACTGTTAGCAGGCAGGAGACACAGGGGGTCCCCACCATATTGCGCCCCTAGACTCTCCCATCCCATGCCGGCTCCCATCCAGGCCCCAGCAGCAGCCCAGTCTGCCTGCAGAAACCAGGAGCTCCACCCCAGTGGAGAAGCCCAAGGGTCCCAGGCACAGAAGAGACCTGGTGAAGGCAACTCATCTCCCTGTAGGGTGGCTGATGGACTTTTGTCCCTCTTCCTTCATGCTGAGGGGCCGGAGCCTGGTGTTTCCCATCCCTGGTGGGGCTGGAGAACCCTTCCCTCCGCCTGGCCGGGATGGAGAGGGACCATGGGGCTTTCTCTTTAATGCAATGCTATGAATACTCGGGGTCTTTCTGCTCGCTGTTTAATGGATTTGAATGTGAAAAGGTGGTGGAATTGGGAAGAGGGAAAGAGAGGGGGGAGGCCTGGCCTCTTTGTTCAGGGATGCTGCTCCAACCTTGGATTTATTTAGCATTTGGAGGGCTCTGGGGTCTTTCTCTCCTCCCCAGCCGCTGCAAAGTCTCACTCCCTTTTCTGCCTCATGCTTATTAGCATAGCAGCTGCTCCGGGTGAGGGGCTAGGCAGGAGAAAAGGATAGAGGCGTCCAGGAAATGAATAGGAGGGGAAAAAAATAGCTTAAAAGGACACAGGCTTTGAATGAGGGGGAGTTGTGAGTGGAAAAGGGGACAGGGGGCGGCGGGGAGTTGTCACCGTAGCTGCAAATGTGAGCGGGGTGCAATGCAGAGACCTGCCGGGGATGGGTGCCCCGGCCGGGCGCTGTGCCGGGGGATGAAGGCCTGATCCCGGCACTGCAGAGCGAGGCCAGGGATGCCTGGTGAACCCCTGCTCATGAGGACATGCAGGGTGATGGGTGCTGAGCGGGAACCCTCCTGTGCCTACAGCCCCGTGTCCTCAGGCCACCCTGCACCCCTCTTCCTGCAGGATTGGGGGTCCCCCAGCCCCCTGCAGCTTGGGGTTCCCCAGCTGTGACCCCCTCCCCACTGCAGCATCCAGAGAGAGGTCCCAGTAAGTGTCACAGCAGCTGGCGGTTCCCAAAGGCGCTGAGCTGCTGCAGGCCCCAGCTCCTCTCCATGGGGAAGGCTGGGCACCAGGTGGGGCAGCAGGAGAAGCCCCTGGTGCCCCCGGCTCCTCCAGCCACTCCCCAGCAGAGCCCTCCAGCCACCAGATGACTGAGTGGAAAATATAATAATTAAAGGTGTCCAGGGAGTTGCCACACTGTTTCTGCCCTAGCTCACAGAGGGACAGCCACACTGCATTGTCCCAGCAAGGGCTCCCAGAGCAAGCAGCGGAATGCAGGCAGAGGGCTTGTCCCGGGCAGAGAACCTGGGAGAGGGCTGGGCAAATTCAGAGTTTGTCTCTGCGACCGATCATGCATAATAACTCTGCTGTTGACTGGGCAGAAGTGGGCATAGTGGTTTTTCATCTGGAGAAAACAAGAGCTGAGGGTGCGGTGCACTGCCAAGGGCTGAGAGGTGGCCACAGAGGTGCCATCTGCCATCAGAGGCCCTCCTGGGTTCGTTAATTTGGAGTCAGGAGTCTGCCTGTTGTGCCCTCGTGTTCCAGGGCACAAACCATCAGTTGCAGGGTGTTGCTCAGGCCCCACACAAAGCCTCACGTTGTCCCAGCAGCACACGGCGCAGAGCTGCCACTCATCGCTGAGCTGACGTCCCTTCTGGCCCGAGGTGTGCCTGGCCATGCTCGCTGGGCCAGCCCTGCCTCTGCCCTGTGCTGCACAGGAGCATCTTCCTGCACGCTGTGCCAGGCTCCCCAGCTCCTCCACACCTGTGGCAGGGCTGGCACCGAGCGGGGCTCAGCAGAGCCAGCCACACTGCCAATGTGTCCATACTGCCCAGGACGAACATGAAGCTGGCTGGTGCTGGCCTAGATCAGCAACGAGAAGATGGATTTGTCAATGAGCAAGGTCTGGCTGTGGCCAAGGACAGCCCACCATGCACTGCCTCGCTGCAGGGCTGGGTTTCTGTGCTGCTCCGCTCTCCTCTGGGCTGCCAGGGCTGCTGCCCAGATCATGACGGGGAAGGGGAGGCACCTTCTGGGGGGGTTCTTCCTCAAAAGCAGCAGGAGGACATCGACATCTCCAGCTCACCTTCTGGGGGGGTTCTTCCTCAAAAGCAGCAGGAGGACATCGACATCTCCAGCTCAGATGGGCCGAGGTCTGCCACCTTGCGAGGGTGTTGCCAGAGGTGCTGCTCTCCTTGGCCTGCCTTCAGAGACCTCTCCCAGACATTGAATGCTGGTGGGTTCAGGCTGAATGAGGAGTTCACAATTAAAACAGTAGTCCCATCCACCCCCCAGCCTGTCAACCATTCATCAGTCCAGCTTTGCTGCTGTCCTTTCTTCTACCCATCCCTTTGTCCATCCCCAGCCATGCCTCTATTCCCCCACCCCTGCCAGCCACCCCCCATCCTTCCATTCCTCCATCCTTCCAGTCCCCAGAGATCCCCCTTAGTGCTCCTCAACCACTCCCCATCCCTCAGTCCTTCCATCCAAGCATCCTTCCATCCCTCCAGACCCAAGCCCCATCCACTCTTCTCCCCAAAACAAGCCAAACCAAGATGTTGCCCTCCTTGGCCATTTCTTCGGTGTCGGGAAGAGAAACCTGCTGACATAAAGAAGTAAAAACTACATTGCACCTGCAGGTCTATAGCCCACCCAGTTTGAGACCCAGAGGTCACCTCTCCCTGGGCACCTCTTATCAGGCACCGCCAGAGAGAAGTGTTCATGGCAGGTGGTGTCAGCATCCCTGGGCTGACACAGCCCCCCAACCATGGAGGCATCCAGAGTGAGGCAAGGGGGCATGGCACTGAAAACCCCGTGCCCACCTCATGGCAGGGTGTGAGGGTCATATACGCCCCAAGAAGAGCCCAGAATGACTTCATCCTGCAGGAATGGAGCGGCCAGCTCCAGCCCAGGTCTGGGAGGGATCTGGAGAGGACTGGGACCTTTGCACCGAGTCCCAGCACCAAACAGCGGAGCATCTTTGGGTCAGCAGCAAAATAGGTCAAAACCACGAGCCATTGTGTCCTGTTGTGGATCCCCAGTGCTGCCAATCGCAGCCTGCCCAGCCACCCCAGTGCCCCCTCCCTCCCACCCACCCACCCAGAGTGGCTCACCCTGACAGCAGGGATGGAGCCCAGAAAGCTTTGAGAAGGGGCAAAACATGAAGGCTGGAAAAGAGGCCAGCCTGGCTGGCCAGACCGAGCTGTTGGCTCCTCCCCGGCACCGAACAGAAGTTGATTGTGGTTTTTTTTTTTAAAAAGGTAACTCCTATTCGGATCCGCAGTCTGCGGCATTATCATAGTCATACAAACGCCCAACAAAGCATCTATTTAAAATGTACTGAATTTTGATTACAGCCCGTCCCCTCTCGCTCGCCCGCTCGCCGTCTTTCTTTCTCATTCATTACTTACTGTGTTAAGCTCCCTGAAATTCAAATAAAATCCCACCTCCTCCCCCCCATCCATATGCGTTGGTCGATTCAGCTCCGATGGCTGGGCTTGACGGATGAAGGGCAATAGAAGAGAAGACAAAGCTGTCAAACCTCGCCGGGTTGTGTTGACTTCCCATCGCCCCCGCGGCCGGAGGGGAGCCCGATCCATCTGGTTTGGAGTCAGTAGCACAAACAAAAGCAAAAGACAATGGCAGGAAGCACTTGAAAGTTCAAATTCTTGCTTTGGTTTCTCTTGGAACAACAGTACCTACGTAATGCAGTCGGCGGACAATAACGTGCAGCCAGGGACACGCAAAAATGCCAGAAGAATGTGGTTACGCCACCAAGCGATCCAATATTTTTGTTTTAGTGGAACAAAAATAGAAAAGGGGAAAAAAGAAAAAGAAAAAAAAAGAAAAAAAAAAGAAAAAAAGCAAGTCTTTGGAGTTCCTAGATTTCTTGGACAGGATTTCTGTAGAGAGGAGAGCTGCAAAGCAGGGTGGCCATGGGCCATGCAGGGAGCGCAGCGCTGGGGCAGCTGCTCCCTGACAGGCTCAGCCTTGGGGGGTCGGGGTTTGGCTGCACCCTCAACATGTCCCCGCTGCCGGGGCCACCGCACTTGGAAGCCCAGGGACACAGGGTGGCTTCATGGGCGCCGGGCTCAGTGCCAGAGGGGTGTGATTTGTATTCAGTGCCCAGCCCAAATCCCCTGCAAAGGGACTGCTGGAGGCCCCAGCTTGCTCTGTCCACCGCGGGGAGAGAGGAGCTGGGTGCAGAAATGCTGCATCTCCTTGGAAAACCCATCCCTGAGGTGATGGCGGCCTGGCCTGGCTGGCTGAAGCCCTGGGACAAGATGAATGGCAAGAAGCTGTAGAGCTGAGCCAAGCCAGGCTGAGCCCAGCCCTGTGGCAACTCAGAGCAGGTCCCTGGGTTAGTTTTTTTCAGCATCTCAAGCCTGGGGGGACAGGCGGGACTCACCTGCAGGTGTCACCCCGCAGCACCCTGGCCCTGGGGAGCACGGTGATGGCGGGGCATTTGGTGGCTCTTGCTGGTGTCATGCAGTGCCCAGGTAGGACCGAATTGTGCCACAGCAGGAGAGGGGAGCGGTGCTCACCCCACACACGCGTCCCACAGGTTTGTCCAGTCAGTGGCTGCTGTGAGTCCCCAGGCGACAAACCTGCAGGACCACCAGCGGCTGAGACTGATGGTTTTGGCATAATTTTTTCTTCCTGCTCAAAACCAGCCGGGTCACTCGGTGTCAATCTGTCTTCTCCACTCTGAGCTGCTGCCTGGGTGGGCTGCATGTCCTCAGGACACCCTGGGGCAGCCGGCTGCGTCCATCCCAGGCAGCTATCCCGTGCTGGCGCTGGATGGCACAAAGCTTGGCACATGGGAGCAGGGGTTGGCCAACGTGGAAAGGGCACACCGAGCGTTGTCTCCAGGTTTCCTCCCCGCTGCCATTCACAGCACGCCACTCCTGGCATCCCTGAGAACCTACACCCCGGAGCCAAAGCGGGCACAAATTTCCCAAAGATTTAGGCATTTTCAAAGCTGGAAAATTACTGCTATAGAAAAAGGCTCATCGCCTCATCCACACATCACCTCACCCTGTGAGGGGGCCTTGCCGGCACCCTGCCTTCAGAGCCGCGGCTGTAGGCAGCACCCAGCTGGTGCAGGCTCAGGGCTGCCTCTGCTCTTCCCACTTCCCAGAGCGATCAGATCCTGCCTGGAAAGCCTTCAAAGGTGCAGGGCTCAGCCTGCTGTTGAGCACTGGTCTGCTCTGAGCCGATGAAAGGATGGAGGTGCCTTTGGGAATGGAGGCCCCCATGCTGCCCTCAATCCATGCCCCTTCCAAGGAGCGGCTGAAGCCACCACTGGTCTGACAGCACCTTCTGGCTAGAGGTGACCCCATCCTCACAGCCCAAGGGCTTGGCAAGGACCAAGCCCCCCCCCCCACCTTTGCTGGGACTGAGGGTGGAATGAAAAAGCCTGGGCAGGCTTGCAGCAAGCCATGGGGTGCTCAGCACGTTGCCACGGTCCACGGTCCGTTGCCAGGAACGGGCTGCAGACTCCCTCCCACCTTGCTCCCTTGGGACGATCAGCTTCTTCAGGAACATCTCAAACCCCACGTGCCATACACATATAATTTTGGTGACTTTGTTTAAATATGTTCCTAAAGAGGGCAAACAAATAATCTCAGAGATTCTCGGT
>JAAGNO010001758.1:9818-29722 GCA_033439905.1 Ceryle rudis
TGGCTCACCCGGACGCCACCGAAAGCAGAGGGGTGAGGGCGGGGCTGGGGAGCTCAGCTTCTCCTTCCAGCGAGCAGAGAGCACGGCCAGTGCTGAGCCAAGCTCCTGCTGCCCGTGCGGCGGAGCCAGGGATGCCACGGGATGGGGAAGGCGGCTCCAGGGCTCATTCACCCTGGGAACACGGCTCATGGGTCTCCCCAGCTCTCCCCTTTGGAAGTCACCAGAGAAACCATCCCTGTCAGCTCTGAGCACTTTGAAATAGATTCAGAAAGAATCGCTTAATTTGAAAAGAAAATAATGTTTTGGGTCCAGCCTGATGTTTTCATGCTATTTCTTCAAGCCAGATTTGGAGAAACTTATTTCATGTGTTGAAGTGTCTTTTGAGAGCTGAATCTTTCATAGAAGAGTAATTGTGCAATTAGCTAGGAATTAGTAAAAATTCATTCTAATTACTTCCAGGTGCAACACACTTTACGCTTAAAGCCAAGGCCTGGAGCAGCAGTACCCTGCCGGTGCTGCTTTTGGAGCGATGCAGACGGAGGCTCAGCTCTCAGCCCAGCGTGCGCCTCGCGACTGAGCTTCTGGAAACCGGGACAGCGGAGGAAGTGCAAACAGGGCCCAAGGAAGTGCTCGGCTCGGCTGGGGACCAGGAACAGGGGTCCCTTCCAAAACCCACCGTGAGCTGATTGATGCAGGCTGCTGCAGACTGGTGAGCCGCCAGCAGCACCCCGTGCCTTAGACCATTAGACCAGCAGCAGCAAAGCCTGCAGTTCAGACTGTCCCCAGGGCAGGTGACAGTACATTGAGGTCCCTCTGTGCCGGCGGCACAGAGTACGAGCAAACCCCAGCCAGGAACCACGAGCCACTCGGTGCCACAGGCCCTGCTCGGTGCCACTCACCCTAAAGCAGCCGGATTCAGTGATTTATGTTCCCTCAGCTTTCAAGGCCACGCTCTCCCATGGGGAACTGGAGCCATTCTCACCCCCAGAAAGCCCCAGCTAAACCCATACCCCACCAGTTTACTGCTGGCTGGGAAAAGCCAGGCGGATCCCACTGTGCCTGGTACACCATTAAAAACACTGGAAATCTCACAATAAAGCCTGCAAGATTTCTCGCTTTAAATCCAGATCAAAGAGGCTTTGGGAAGGAGCATCCCAGGTTTGAATGCTTATCTCAGCCAGACCCCACGAGCTTTTGAAGTTGCCCCATCAGTCACTAATCAAAGATCTCCTTTTAGATGGGGAAATCAAATCCCTTTCAGCAGAACCCGGTGGTTATCAGTTTCTAAACATCGCTTGTCTTTCAATGACCTTCTTTTTGTGAGCTGACCCTGGAGCCCTCACCAGAACAGGAAAACCTTGCAAGAACTGGCCCTTTAGTTTGCAGAGCATTGGCACACAAGTAGCTTTTGCTTTCAGGATGTTCAAATCAGCAAAGAATGCGTGTGTGTGGAAGTAATAAAACCCGTTAGAGGTAAATAAATACACGCTGTAGTCCCTGTTTAACACAGAGCAATTGCCTTCAACTGCGAGTACTAACAAAGACCCAGCACTTCCAATCTAGAAAGGAATTCAGAGAACTCTGAATTCTCTGCTTTTCCTCATCCTACAGACAATGCTGAGAAGATGATACCATTTCAGAGTTCTTAAATAAGAAGCGTTTACAGCTGAGGAACCCCTTGGGTAGCACGAATAAGAGGTCTTGTCAAAAAGCTATTGTAAGTGATGGATCTATAGCAAACTTAGGACTAAGTTTCCACAAATTGGGCTGATGAGGAAGCTGTGAATAAAACGTGTGTGCACAAGGAGTCCTGCTCTGCCACCACTGGCTCCAGGAAAGGCGGAAGGACTCGGCGGAGCAGGGAAGGGGCAGCCCCAGCAGCTGCCTCCAGCCTGGACCCACTCTTGACGCTCAATTTTACCCACAAATACCAAACTGCACGAAGATCATCCTGAGATCATCCCCATTACTCTTTTGCCATCGAAACCTTCAAAAAACTTGCCTTATGCTGTTAAAATCCCTCTAGGATTTTTTGGTCCGAGCGTGCAGTAAAGAGTGGAGCTCTCTCCTGGCACCTGCTACCAGGAATATTCTCTGGACTTAGTTAGGACGGTGCCACCACGCTCATGGGATTGCTTCTTGTAACGGTTGCGCAGAGATCAGATGACGTGCTTCTCCTGCCAGGGGGTGTCTTGGTGGGAATTGACACCTTGAAATGCAATGTGGGACCTGAGCGGAGCTGCAGCCTGTCTGCAGGCTCTGCCCGGGGCTCCCCAGCTCCGCTGCAGCGTGGCCAGCACATCGAAAGCGCGTGCGTCCCGCTGCCACGCGGGGCCTGCTTTCTGCGGTTGAGGTTCGTGAGCCACTATTTTGGTCTTTCCTTCTATTTTTGGCAGTCGTCTCATGGTTCCATATCCTTTCCTGTAACTGGATTCTTCACCTCCCCTGGCTCGATGGCTCAATGCTCACAGTTAATCCTAGAGGCTTGCACAAGAGGGCTTGGGCCAAGGATCCTGCGAGGACTACCTGGCAGCAACCTCCACCTGGCTCCAACCTCCTGTCAGGAGCTGTCAGAGCCAGAAGGTCTCCCCTGAGCCTCCTTTGCTCCAGGCTCCACCAGCCCAGGGCCCTCAGCCGCTCCTCACCACACTCCTGCTCCAGCCCCTTCCCCAGCTCCATTGCCCTTCTCTGGCCACGCTCCAGCCCCTCAAGGTCCTTCTGGAGCGAAGGGCCCAAACTGAATCCAGGATTTGAGGTGAGCATGATGTGTCAGAGCTCCTCTGGGGCTGTGTGGTGTCTCACTGCACACCAGCCCCCTGCCCACCCGCCAGTGGTTGCTAGTCTGGGACATGGTCACTTCTGGGGGCTTCCAAGAATTGCTCAAATACTGACCAAGGTCACCTGACAAACACATGAGAGACTGGAAGCAACACTGGAGTGCTTCCTGAAGCATTGCCTCTTCTCATCCATGCTACAAACACCTTGTTTGCTTTTCCATTCACCTTTTTCTCCCGTCCTTCCTCCTCCTCTCCCTCCTTCCCCTGAAGCCCTCTCTGCTCCCTCTGGTTATACATCTCACAGGACCCTGCTCCGCTGGAGGAGGGCAGAGGATAATCCCTTCCCACGACCAGGTCTCTGCAACCGCATCCCTGCCGCAGGCAGCAGCACTGGGGGGATGCTGGTGCCCCACGCCGCTGTCACTCCACCGTGACATTTCACCGCCAGTAAACAACCTCCTGTTAAGAAACACAAATGGAATTAAAGGGGAAAAAAAAAAAAAAAGCTGCAGTGGATAGTGACGTCTGTAGATCACCACGCACCTCAAGAGTGTGGCTTTTATAGGGTTATACCTGATTTCTTGCACGTTTGCCTGGGCGACTTTGAATCATTAAAAATAAACTTCTCTTATAAAAAGCTAACAAACGGTATCAGTGTCCCGCGCGGCGGCAGCCCGAGGGCAGCGCCTTCTGGCTGGGGCGAAGCGCCCGGGTGCTGCTGAACACAGCTCCCGAGACTCCTTTCAAAACTCTGCATCTGAGCACAGGAGGCTGGGAGGTGGAGGATATCGGGCCCTTGCTGCCAAAAACTAGAGGATTTTTTTAATAAGGGCTCAAACAAACTAATAAAAGGACCCCATCAGCAGGGCAAATTTCATTCCAGCTGGGAGCTGGATTCCTGTTAAAAGCAAGTGCCAGCAGGTCCTTTAGCTCCAATGGCACTACCAGACAGAGCTGTAATTACGAGCTTTCCATTGCCGCGTACGAGCCGTTATGGATTTCAGTGGGCTGGGGGGGGCACAGAGCAACAGTAAATCACCCCAACAAAAGGTACGGGCAGCAGGGAGCAGGCTCCGGTGTTAACCAAGCACCACTGTAAAGACCTTAAATTATGAACACATGCCATAGTTAAAAGAGTCTGCAAACTGGGAGCTAATTGTCCCCAAGTTACCCAAGCATCTCTGCAGCACAAGAGAAATTGGGCCCTGCTTACTGGTCCTTTGTCTCTGGGAACCCCAGTGCTCCCAGTTCATTCATAAGGAGTGGAAAGACCATCACTGTGGCTGCAGTGAAGCTGGGGAGAGCAGTGCCCCAGCCCCACACACCCAGGGATTCTCGGAGCCTCCTCAGCCAGGCACAGCCACGCAGGGACCATGAGCAGGGGGATCTCCATCCCAGACCCCACTGCCTTTTGGGGAAGAAAAGGGGTGCACAAAAGAGCAGAAGTTTGTGGGCACAAAGGACCCAGTGACCCAGGCACTGTCTTGTCTCAAGTTTCCACGCAGAGAACTCCTCCCCGAGCCAGGATCACTGCTTGGGCACCCTGAGCTGACCTCCACCATGGCTCCTGATTTTAGCTTTGCAGTTCAGTTCCAGGAGGAGCTGCTGCAGAAGCAGAGTCCAGGCAGAGAAAGGGCAGTACAGAAGTGCACAGAGGCACTCTGGGCTCCTGCTTTTTTCACACCCATCACAGCCCAGCCTCTCCCTCCCCACCAGCAACCCCATGACAGCCCCGATGCTCATCAGGAGCCTCCAATGGCAATTCCAGCCACGCTTCCTTTGCAGCACTCGAAGTCTCTGAGCTGCAGCATCCCTCCTCCAGCCCCGGCCACCGCTCCGTTCTGCGATGCCTGGTTGTGCCAGGGAGAGCAGGAGCTGTGGGCACAGCCGGAGGGCACCGGTACAGGGTGTACCCCTGGGGTGTACCCTGGTCAGAACCCACACAGGCTGCAGGGACCACCAGGGGCAACTGGGAGCTCCCTGCCCCAGGCAGCAGCAGAAGGCTGTGACCCTGGCAGGGTCTCCAGCAGCAAGGTGGAAATCCAAACCTCCACCCAGCTCCACACGGCCTCTCCTTGTGCCACAGCTTTCCGCCAGCAAACTCGCAAAGCATAACTTCCTAGTAGCAGTTATTTTAGTAACTACTGTCACCACCCCTCCAAGCACAAACTCTGAATAATCTGTTGTTGATTTGTACATGGATTTGTACCGGAAAAGATTTTCCCAAGACCCCCGGCTTTACACAGCCTCCTTTATTAGTCCTGGATGGAGCGTTTGCGGGAGGGTGAGCCTGAGGCTAAGCTGTGAGTCACAGGACCATTGCTCAATGCCGAGGCCTCACCGCAGGAACTTAAATCAACCCTGAGCTAGAACTTCTAAGGGAAATTCAGGCCCCCAGCGTGAGTTATAGCCAGGCAAGGCGGCCCTCCCAGGGCAAACCAGTGTTGATTGGGCAGCTGGACACAGAACACAGTCTTTGAGCTGGAAACTTCAGGCCAAACTTAGCAAAGAAATGAGTGCGACAACTTCGTCTTCTGCTGCGTGATGTCAGAGGTGCCCTTCTCTCTTACCCCCCAGAAATAAGCGGAGAGGAGCAGGCAGTCACAACTCAACATCTCACTCACAACGTGTTTTTCTGTTGTCCAAAACGTGCTGTGCTTCCCTGGGCACTCCAAAGCACCCGTTCCAGGCAGGATTTTCCTAGCATTGCAGAATCGTTACAGTTGGAAAAGACCTTTAAGATCCTCAAGCCCAACCATTAACCTAACACTGCCAATCCCATCACTAAACCACATTCCCTTGAGCCCTTTCACCCCTTTCTAGCCCGTGGGTGGAAAGGAGGGTGCAGGAACCCGCAGCCCCTCAGCTTACACGGGCTGGCAGGTCTCCCCTCCCCGCACCCTCCATCCCCAGGGATCACGTTTCTATTTAAGCAGCCGCCTCTTGTCCATTGTCCCCAGGACTCCAGGGCCATAATCATCCTGCCCAGGGAGACGGGGCCGGCTTGAGCAAACACCAGCATTGCCCAACAACGCGGGGAGAATTTCGATGTTTGCCAAGGTGCTGTTTCCCCCCCCCTCCCCTTGATGGATTTTCCTACTCGGAGAGATTTGTCTGCAGAGCGTAAGTTCTCTGCACCTTGAGAAAGTCAGCGCTCTCCCCGAGACAGCTGCACTATTAATATCCCAAACTGGGGAGCAAGGAGGGAGAGCGGGTGAGCAAAGCAGCAAGTCTGCACCAAACCACATCAGTAAAATGAGAAAGCCAAAGATTGCACCATAAATAAGGACCAGTTGACACTTCTTAAATTCATAGCTTTAGCACACAGCAAAGTGTCTCCTTTTTATCAGGAATTTGTTGACAAGGGTTGCAAAAAGATCTACAAATAATACTGAGTGGGGCTATGAAAATGTATTTGTGGAACATTTCAGTATCAGGGATCACCATTATATCGGAAGAATTCATCTTCCTGGAACATTTTATTAGTATCAAGATTTTATAGCTGCTCCCTTTTAATTTTTTTAAAAATTTATTATTTTTTTTTTCATTCCTCCAGCAAATGGAGCATTGGCTGAGAAGAGGGTGGACCAGCTCTCTCTGCACCCCCTCCCTGATTTATCCCCTGCATTTCCAGCCCACAGGGGCCATTAGGGGTTCAGCTTTCCAGGCTCCCTTCTTGGGTTGCTTTTTCCCAAGGATTTCTGGGTGACCTTGGTCCTCAGTGGCCCCTCAGTCCTGCAGGGAAGACGCCTGCACCCCGAGCCCCAGCTGCGCTCCCTTCGCCCCCCAGCAAGGCACAGCCTGGCCGGGCTCCGTGAGCCCCTGGGCTCACTCTGCTCCAGCTGCCACACAATCCCCGCAGCGTGCACCCATCCTGCCCTCCCCTCTCCACGTTCCCCTTCCTCCCCTGGCCACGCCGCAGCTCCAGCCTGCCCGGCAGAGGCGATGATAAATCTCCAGCAGTGGCATTACAGACAGTCATAAATAACGCCCTGCTCTTCGGTGCCGGCACTTTCCATTAGGGCTGTCTGGATCGGGCTGGTGATACCCCCAGTCTGTGCGAGGCCCAGCTGTAAAATTTATCAGTGTGCTTTCCTCACCCCATAAATCATCCCAACTGGAAGCCATATGGCAGATAAGGCCTTAAAAACATACGACTAGGAGCAACAGCGGGCAGGCAGCTCCTCGATGGAGCAGGGCACAGGGAAAGAAGGGCACCTCTGCTTCTTGGTCACACCTCTCCAGAGCCTGGCAGACCCCACATCACCATGTGCCAGCTCTGGGGTGCAACCTGCTCCCCCTCCCCAGGGGTCTGTGCTGGTTGGGGAGCAGGAGAAAAGGGCATTTCATGGTTCCCCAGACCCACACCAGTAGCTCAGAAGCAAGAAAAAAAAACAACCCCAAAACCAAACTTGGACCACACACCCCCAGGGAATTTCACTTCTTAATCAAATCTCTGGCAGAAAAAAAAAAGTCATGTTAACAAGGAAATTGAGGCCAGTGTACCACACGTCACCCAGGACCCAGACACAGCTCAGAAGCCCCACCTTTACTCACTAAGGAACCAGCAAGTACCAGTTTGCCACCCAGACAGCAGGCAGGCACAGTGGGGAGAAACACCAGCACCAGAGAAGACTGGTTTGTCTCCCCACCACTCACTCTGCAACCTCCACTAACACCCCAGCTCTTGAGGCATTTCCTTGGTGGACAGTAACTACCAGCAGCTCCCCAGACAGCCACGAGCATTCTGAAGAGAGCAGGGTAAGCACAGAGCTAAGTTCACATTTACAAAGCTGGAGATGTTTGAACTAAAACAACAGAGGAACTCACAGTTTTCTTCTCCTCACTGTTGCAGCAGCATACAAAGCCCAGCACACCCCAAACCCAGGTTGTTCCAATCCCTGCCCTGCCCATCCTCATTTATTTCAGCACAGAACGAGGTGTAAATTGATACCAGCTCGGCCTGTTTACATTTCGCACCCACTTTGAACTTCAGAAAATGTGTAAAGCGGTGAAGAATGAGGCCTATTGTTGGTGGGTTTTAATTAAAAAAGCCCTAAAAACCACAAGATGTTGCCCCTGGGGCAGGAGCTGGGTGCCCTTTGTTGAGTTCTAGGTCACCCCTGGACTCTACACCCCTGGAACTGCCCCGGCAGCGCCTTCCCTTGGGCACACAGAGGTGGCAGCAATGGGCGAAGCACAGGAGGGGAAATGCTCCTGAGTAGGGATTTACATGTGGATTTAGGACCCTCTCCTCCTGCCATGAGTACATGTCCAGATACGACCAGACAGTGTGTGTATGGGGGGAAAAAAAGAGGGTTTGAGTCAAACGACACCCGTCAGTTCAATTCCTGCACCGCGGGCCTGGCAACTGGATAAACGAAAAACCCTTGTTCGGGACAATAGTGGCACCTGCCCTCCCCTCTTCCCTTCCACTCATCTGCAGCTCCTGCTCTGCTTTACAGCATCTCTCCACCAGTCCAGTAAAGCACACTGCACGTCACCCTTCTGTCCTCGGTGGAAGGTTTTACTGGTAGCTAAGAGCAGGGCCCTGGGAAGGAGCCGCTTCCCAAGCAACCTGCTGCCGCGAAGGGGTTAACCCCGTCTCTATGAGCAAACCAGGCCATGTGGCTTTGGAGCAAAGAGCGATTCCAGGAACCCTGTGCTACCTAGAGAGAGGCAGAATCTGCCATAGTGAACTCTTGGGAACACATTAAATTAAGTGTCCTAAATTCGCCTAACTATGCATTTAATTTGGCAGTAATAGGACACTCTGTGTAATGCGGAGTTGCTGTGTAATAGAAGAGTAGCTGCATATTAATATTTTGATTATTAAGGACACGTGTATTGGAGCCTTGATAACTATGCAATATATTATTGCTTAATTGCTCAGACTCTTAAGTATGTTTTCATAATTAGCTGCTATTTAGTTAACGTAAATATCCAGCTTATTAAATATAGAAATGCGTTTCTGCTTGCAACGGTTATTTGCATGAGAAGAAACAACAAGAGCAGAGCTCTCAGCTGGAGGAGCCTTGGGCAGGGACCTTGCCATGGGTGACTCTCCCGCAGCCCAGCAGCCACTTAAACTGTCAGCACAAAAAGGCCACTTTGCCACAGAGCTCATCTCGGGCCCTCCAAACTTCAGACTTTATTGGATGTGATGGGAAGCCTTTCTGAGTTCAAGCCATGGCTTTGTCTGGTTCCTCTCAAGCAGAGATAATCCCCTCTACCTGGGCCAGACAGCTGATGTGCTTCCTCCTTCCTTAATTTGGTAATAAATCTGCCAGGCTGGGAAGGTTCTGAACGAGGCTTTTGCTCCTGTTTCTGCATGGAGGACCCCTAAAAACCATATGGAAATGAACAGCAGAAATGCGTATTTCATACTTTGCTGGGCCCACAGCTTGGGGAACACCAGCATTTATCTGCTCCGAGCACCTGATCTCCCCACCAGCACCTCCCACCCCCACCCTGGGTTTGCTCTGGGGGGCCGAGGGCTATTTCAGGGCGTCTCTCTGCTGCGATGCGGAGGAGAAGCCCTGGACCACATCTCGACTCTGACCCCCAGCAGCCACCACACGCTCTGCCCGGCTCGCAGCGGTAGCCGAGCTTTGCAGAAATGGCAAAACCATCTCAAGTGCTTCGCTGCTCTGACGGAGAGCGGCGCTTCCACCCGAGGCTGGGAGTTGCAGGTGTACGCCGGCCACCACCAGCACCCCGTCCCCCTCCTGCTCCCAGCCGAGGCGGCGGCGCTGCCGGGGGGGTTTCGCCTCACATTCTGGGGTGAAACAGTCCAGAGGGGTTTGGGCTTGTTTTTCAAGCTCACAGATTTTGGGCAGGTTTCTTGATTCGGTTCCTGAATGCCACATTTCAAGGTGTTTATTGTCCCACTGCCTAACAGGGGAGGAAGGCTGAATGAGCTAATAACTCAGCCGCCGCCAACATGTTTATTTGATTTTTTTTTTTTTAAAGAGCTTTAGCAAATACAGCATGAACAAGGAAAGAAAAAAACCACCAAAAAACCCTGGTGCCAGCATGTGTAATTCCTCTAGGAGCAGGTCTGATAGGAACACAAAAGCATGCATGCTTCCAAACTGTAACCAATATTTGCACATCACAGTGACTAATTCTCCACTCCGTGCCGCAGAACAATAGGCATAATAGCGAGGTGCATTAATGCAACGTGTGATTGTCTGGTGCCTTGGTTATTTGACACATAAACAAGGAGAGGAGGAGGATTTTTATCTACCTGTGTAACTATTCGCTGAACAGCGGGTTACAAATGGGCTCAGAAAATGCTGACCCAGGGCTGCTCCTGTACCTCCTGCGCCGGATTGCCACATGATTTGCAGCACTGCGGGAGTTCTATAGCTGACCTCATTAGCAGTGCATTTCCTGGCTTGTTAGCATCATATTTGTATAATTTACGGCACCTTCGTTTTTATGGAATGTGTTCCTTGTAGAGTGTAATGGCAGCAATATATTTAACCTCTCCTATTTAGGAATGCTGTTGCTGAAGGCAGCCTGAAGATATAAAAGGGATTTTTTTTCCCATCTCTTCTTTCTCTCTTGTATGCGTATTTTATTTTTTTTTTTTCTACCCAGTCGCTAGATACCCAAATATACGTGTAACCTGTGAAGTGTTCATAAAAGGCAATGTGAAGCCGTGCGCAGGAAACCGCAGCTTTTCAGGAGCACTCCCAAGGTCAGGCCCCTAAATCAGTGCAGTGTCATCTTTCCAAAGCCATTACTCAGCTGCTGGAAGAGGAGTGAGAATTGCACCGGCAAAAAGAAAGGACAGCTTTGCGGTGGTGGGATCAGCTCCTGGCTCTGCCACAGCTCTTGGCCAACCTTGGGCAAGTCTCTCGGTGACTCTCGGTTTCACAGATGGGGATGCTCCTGTTCTGCTCTGTAGGTCTGGTGTGAATGGGAACCGCTGCCCACTGCTGTGACAGCCCCAGAGCGACGAGCGTACAGGCTGGGGAGGTGGGGAGTGGGCGGCCGGGACATGGCACTGCTCACTTGATCGAGGTCTAAGAGATAGGTTGGGACTCTGCCCTTGTCTGCCAGCCTGGCTGAACTGCTCCCAGCAGTGTCTTCCCTGGGACAGGAGCATGTCACAGGCTGGGTGCAGAGGGTTGGCCCACTGCCCGGTGAGCCTGTGCCTCCTGAATCCCCCTGCCCAGTGAGCCTGTGCCTCCTGAATCCCCCCGAGCTGTGCAGGAGCACCGCGGCCTGTACCGCAACCAGCACCATTTTTAGCACAGAGCCGCTAGGAATATGATCCTATTTCTGTTCCAGTCATCGCAGTTGTTTTGTTGTGCTCTGGCAAATTAGAGCATTGATTTTTGTGAGCGCAAGGAGGAGATGAGAAGGTGACCTGCAGAGATGCAGAGACCCCCCCGAGCAACACAGAGCTAAACAGGACAGGGGCAGCTGGTGACTGTGCCCCTGCCCAGCCCCTTTCTGGAGCAAAAAGCCCTGGGAACCGGGAACCGGCCATGTCTGAGCTGCACTCCAGCTGGAAGCACAGAGGTTGCTGCTGCTGGCTTCACATCCCTCCCTTGCAGCAATCTTCGAGACGTGGCATCTGAGGCTGACCACATGTGGTCACCTACAGGGCCGACCTACCCTCAGCGCTCAAGGCTCCCTGCATAAGCCACAGAGAAAAGCAACACTTGGAGGCTCTGAGTCAGCCCAGCCCCACCAGAGGTGTCTGAAATGGGGCAGACAAATCCCTGCAAACGCTTGTTTTCCTCCATCTAAATGGAGCCCGGGGTGACGAGTGCAGATGGAGATGTCTCCTGGTGGCGGCTGAAGCCAAGCAAGATGAACCCCACCTGCAGAGATGTTTACTGCTGATGTTGGAAAGCTAACTGCAGTTTGGCGCGCGGTTCTCAGCTGGGGTGCTGCTCACCAGTGCCTACGAGGCAGGCTCTGACATGAAAACGCGGGTGTTTTCCTGAGAGCCAGAGGAATGCGGCACCCAAACCACTGGAACGCCCTTTGGGACATGAGTTAATGCCAGGTTGCTCTTGGGGCTCACCCATCACACCACCAAGCTGGCACCACTTGAAAGCAAGTGCCTATGACTAACCAGGCCCTGCGCTAGATTAAAACCCTGCTTATTTCTGGCTTTGTCTGCAGATTTGAGCGGAGGGAGATGGATGAGACACAGAGTCAGCAAATAGGATAGAAAATTA
This sequence comes from Ceryle rudis, assembly GCA_033439905.1. NCBI lineage: Eukaryota > Metazoa > Chordata > Aves > Coraciiformes > Cerylidae > Ceryle > Ceryle rudis. The sequence continues at coordinate 21,799 of JAAGNO010001758.1, forward strand.
CTTTCCCCAGGGATGCTTTAGGCTGTGGGGACTCCAGGGTGATGCGAGTTGGGGTTGTTCTACAGCTCCTGTTCCTCCCATGGAGGCTAATTTGTCCTCTTAAACCAGTGACTCCTTGAGCTTTGAGGAAACACCAGACTAACACCATTTCTCCCATTCCTCTGCTGGCCCGTGGTCTCTTCTGGAGTCTCTGGACCCATCAAGCAGGAGATGCCATCACATATCCTGCTGTGTCTCCTAGAGCAAGCGCCTCTCCCACTGGGAAGTAGGCTGAGAACACACAAACTCATGTCATGCAGGTGACTGAGGAGACCTTGGCTTTTTTTTTGGGTGAATTTGGAGGAAATTTGGACCAGCTCAGCAGAGCTAAAAGGTCTCCAAAGTCACTCTCTCCTCCTGTTTCTTGTTTTTAATAAATTACTCTGCTTCCCTTGGGGCTGTATTTCCAAATAAGTGTCATTCCAGTATATTGGATAATTGCTAACTGGAGGGGCACGGTGGCTGCTTCCCTGCTCTGTCCGAGCCTTGTCACTGCAGTCATCAACTCCACCTCCAAGTCCCTGGGCTAAACTGCTGGTCTGAAGAGGGTGAAGTGAGAATTAAGCATCTTTTCCTCGGGAGAAGGAGCCCTCCAAGCCTGAACTAACCTGTCCCTCCCAGTACAGAAGCCATTTGCAAGGTTAAGAAGGGCCTGTGGCTCTCACTGTGGCCAAGGGCATCCTCCATCTGCTCCTGAGGAGCTTGGCGGGAGCAGTTCCTTGGTTTTTTATTTCCCTAAAGCCACAAATCCACTCCTGACACAGCTATCTCTCTATTATGGGATGAGACAACTGCTTTAGGTCAGCCTAGGCACGTTGTGGACCTGCTGCTGCACACGTGACCTGAGACCAAGGATCTCTCAGACAGGACCAAGCGCTGGGCAGGTGTGTGAGTCCCTCCACCTCACCAGTCCCTGTGGCTTGCTGCTTTCTGGCTGCATTTCCATCTGCTTTTCTCCAGGAAGGATTTCAAAACCCAGGGTCCCCCCATGGGGGTGAGAGATGAGGAGCCTTGGGAGCTCAGCCCAGGGTCCATGCGGCCACAGCCCGCAGAGCCTCCTCTCTCCACCGCACTGCAGTTCGTTTATGCCTTAAACCAAGATTCGGATCCCTTGTAACTTGATTTGAATTGACCCTGTCTCATTAAATGGCCACGTACCCCCCTCGTTGTCTAAACACCCCATTTTCATGCTGCTCAGGTCGGCTGTGGTATCTTGCAGCGATGAATTCCACGGGTTAGTAACAGTAGCATAAAAATACATCTTTTTGTGATGCTTTTCAGTCTGTTTGCACCTGATGTGACTCCTGTGCTGTGACAGCGGTTCCAGGTTACTGGCCTTCTCTTTCTGTTTCCATTTCCTCAGCCTGCTATCCCCTGTGAGCTGGGAATCACCAGAAGCCCTGGGGAGTGAGTGGGCAGCGCTCAGGCTTAGGTTGGAGCTGAGGAACAATTTCTTCCCCTTCAGGGCTGTCCTGGCCCAGGCTGCCCAGGGCAGGGGTGGAGTCCCCGTGAGCCCTGGAGGGGTTTCTGAGCCCCCCATGGAGCTGTGGTGCTGAGGGACCTGGGTCAGTGGTGCTGAGGAAAGTTGGACTCCGTGAGCTGACAGGGCTCTTCCAACCCAAACCATTCTGCGATTCTGACCGTGGAGAGCAAAGTATTGATCCGGGCTGCGTAAGGCCGCGGCCACCACCAGCACCCCTGCGACCCACCTCCCTTCTCGCACCAGCCGCCCAGTGCCGCGGCGCGGCTCTCCCAGCGCACCCCTGGGAGCAGCCAGGCGGGGGGTGCGGGGCGGGCATCGTGCCTGGCACGGCGCAGGGCCTGGGGAACGCTGCTCCGTGCAGCCCGGCTGGCAGACGGCTTTGCAGCAGCCCTGGGAGTGAGCGGCAGCCCCGGTAATGTCTCCACGGCTTCTTGTTAGCTGCACTCTAAGCAGGAAAGTGACTGGCCCTGACAATATAATTTACATTGCTGTATAAAACTATCTGTGGAAGCCAAGCTAATTTGTGCCAGATTAGGCTATTTGTCTCAGCCACTGTCTAACGGCACAATCTATCAGAGGGCTGTTTTCAAATATCGCTTTTCAAGCGTGCCCTTGAGAGGCGGGAATTGATTGGGATCTTAGAAAGCAAAATTACAGCAATAACTTAAAAGAAACAATAATTACTGAATCATACCAGTGTCAGCACTCTGCAAAACACGAAATAGCCATCAAACCCCAATCCAATATATTCTGAAGCAAATTTATTGAATGGAAAAAGCAGTTGAGTGAGGCTTTTTTTCTCCCCTTTCCCTTCGCCCCCTCTCTCTCCCTGTACATATGGTTATCTCAAAACCGCAAGTGAATGAGTCGATAATTCTTGTCATTGACTGCTCCATTTTCAGAGAGTCAAGAAAAGATCCATTAGCTACCTCCCGACTTGGTGTCTTTCCCCTTCCCCTCCAGTCATTTGCTAGTCTGCGCTCCTCAGGCAAACAAACATATATAACTAATCATCTGTTAAAACGCTGAGTCCCCTAATAAATCTCTGCAACTGAAATACTTTAATGGGTAATTAATTGATCCTGTTCCAGAGGAGTAATAAGATAATAAATTAGACAATATTTCACTCAGTTGTGTCAGTGTACTGCTAATGGTGCTGTAGGGCTAAGCCGAAGGATAATAAATTAGCCAGAAATTAACTGCTAAGAGCTTTCTGCAGAGAAATTGGCTGACGGGCCAGGCTCTGTGATTTAGGGCCCCGCTGCCGTTGCGGTGCTCTCTCGCCAGCCCCTTTATTTATTTTTTTGGTGCTCACAAACATCAGGTCTGGCTGGGAGCCGGGGGCGGCGCAGGAGGGGCGGGCGAGGGGCTGGGCACCCCGGGTGCGGGGCAGGCACCGGCGTTCAGTGGGACCGACCGGCGAGCGGCAGATTTATTGCGATCTGGTTGCGCCGCATGTAGGTAAATTACTTTTGTGCTGACTATAAAGACCGTCTCTAAGGCAAGTTATTACCCATCCAGCGAACAAAAAGGAAATATTTTCTAGTGAATCTGTCATATTTCACGGGAAGCTTTGGCAGAGACGTTGGGAAAGATGACACCGGGGGACCTATCCCGGCGCGGTGTAAACCGGCACAGCCCCGCTGAAGTCTGGCCGCTGACTTGAGCTCTGTTAATGACAATTTTAGGAGGTTTTTAAACCTGGCCTGTGTGCGCAGCCCACCCACACGCAACGTCTGCAGAGATGACTTTGATCATGCCAGAGGCGATTGGGCTTGAGCAAAGCCAGAGAAGGTGGGAGGCAAAGGTGGGCTCGGGGGAGCTGATGGTCTCCCGCAACGCCTTAGACCAGGGCCTGGCAGGGTTGGGCCACCCCAAGGAGACAGAAGATGAACAAAAGGGGCCTTTAAAAAGCCAGAAAACCACTTGCCATCTCTCAGAGGCCCTGGATTTATTTCCTACCTACAGCTAAGTGGAAGAGGAAAACAACAATCAGTCTGTGGTGGAGAAATCTGGCTTCCTAGAAAGAAGGAACCATTTGAAGCTCTCTGTTTTGCAGAAGAACCCAAAATGTGTGACATCCGATTCAAACCTGCCATGCTGGAGGGTTCCTGTTACCCTTAGTCCACGCCCAGTGTGTTTGGAACTAAAGGAATTGAAAGCTCCTGCTGGATGCTGAGCTTTGAGTGCTGTAGGACCCAGCAGATCACAGCTCTGAAGGATGGCAGGAGGGGTGCAAGGGGCAGCTCTGTCCTGACACCCTGCCCACCTACATGACTCTGCCAGGTGCTTTGAGAAGCGCTGGAGATCTGCTCCCCAACCCCATTTACAGCTACTGATCTCAGAACCTGACAATTTTATAGCCCTTGACTGCAGCCCAACCTGAAACAGGCTCCATAGATCCTCACCCCACCATCAACTCCTGCTCCTCAAAGGAAAGATGACTTTGGGCCTAGGCTCTGTGAATGGAGTTGTGCAAGGAACCTCCTCCATCTCCTCCTTCTGTTGGGCTGCTTTGAACATAGGTGCCCATCAATAAGATGTTCTGGTGATCAATGGCATCATCCTCCCCCCATTCCCCTCCTCCCCCTGAATCAGCAAGTCACCCTTCCCTGCCTTCAGAGGGACCTCCCTGGCCTCCCAAAACCCAGCTGGGGCCGCGGTGGGAGCCATGCATGGCAAATCCTCCTCTGCTTTGGGTCTGGGGAACAACACAGGGACGAAAGTCACATTTCAGAGGCTCCTCAATGCAGGGGATACTGTGGATACCCTGCAGCATCCCGCAGCACCCTGCGTCCCAGCACAGCCCAGCCCCCAGCATCCCGCAGCACCCTGCATCCCCCAGCATCCCGCAGCACCCTGCATCCCCCAGCATCCCACCCGAGTGCAGTAAGGACGAGCAGCTCACAGAGCCACCACGGCCAAGCTCCTCTCCTTGGGTTTGCCCTCTCCCGCTCCCCCTGTTCTCCTTCCCGCTGCCTTTGCTTCCTGAGAGGAGGTGAAGAGAGTGATAATCAGCCAGGGCACCAGGAGAGCTCATGGACGAGATTAAAAGCAAATCAAAGAAGAAAAATTGTGGCATGGTTTATGTCTTCCTAATTAAAACCCCGCCAGTCTCCCTTCTCTCCCCCCCCCTCTTTTCCAGCTAATGTTACACTAACGAGCTGAGTTTAGTGGCATTTATGTAGATAAAAGTCCTGATGATTGATCTCAATGGCTTGTTAAAATTAGTTTCAGTCCACCATATTGATTTAATTCCATTGCTTGAAAGTGCTAATTAATAATGATAATAAAAGTGTCTGGGCTCATTATTATCAGGAGGCAGGTTGGGAAGGGGATGAGGGGCACAGCGGCTTGTGCATCACCCGCTCCATCTTAAAACGGTCTTGGAGAAGCTGGTGTGGAGCGAGAGCAAACAAGGCCAGAGGGGAGGGCAGGGCAGGGGGCAGGGGCATGGGGTTTGCCCTCAGTCAGGGTCAGGAAGCCCTGCAGGGTGTTTCTGCGGAATGACAGTGACTTTGCAACACTGTGGGACCCAGAGACGGGAGGGGACATTCGCCAGGCTCTCCCCGGGCTGTGCCATTCAACTGCCTGTCCGCAGGGATCACTCCAGTCTGCTCCCAACACCTCCACCTTGGGGACAAGAGCACTGGGCAGCTCAGGGGACCAGCGGGTATTTTAAACGTCACCTCCTGTACTGTCCCCTGAGGCTTTAGCCCTCAGGAGTCATTTGCGTGGTTCCCACCCTGTGCCCTGGTCCCTGTGTGGCCCCAGCTGGGCAGGACCCCCCGGCCAGGCAGGACCCCCCAGGCCAGCACTGGGCTGGGTGGGCGCAGGCACCAGGCAGCTGTTTCCAGACCACCCATTAAATGAGCTCCTGTTAGATCTCTTCGTGTTTCCTAAAATGTTTTGCACCGAAATTTTCTGGGTTTTTTTTTTTTCAGAAGCTCATCGCTGGGCCGAGCGCCGGTGTCGGAGAGCAGCCCTAATTAAGGAATTTGCCAAGAATGCTCTGCCTGCAAAATGATGCTCATGCTCTCCTTCAGATACCTGCTGTCTCCAGCTACTGAAGTCTCTTTCCTGGGGAAATTAATTAGTGTAATTAATATATTTATGCAATCATTCAAAGTGCTGATTACAGACAACTGCAGAGAAAACTTTTAATGGTGACAGCCACCTCTTCCTCGGGCTCAGCGGTGTCATTTCCTTGTGTTTGTTTATCTCCACTCTTGGCCAGTTACTTTGGTGACATCCGCTGCATCCTCCATCATCCCCCTCGCTCCCTCCCAGGCCTGAGCAGTGGCCGTGCCCTCTCCTTGTACCTTCCCAGCACCACCACAGGGCTCCCTGGCAGGAACCACCCTCAGTTTTGGCAGCGCCCAAAGCTGACTGAGCTCCCCAGAGCCTGCGGTGAAGGTGCTGAGCCAGGACAGCCAGGCAAGGAGAGGCACGGGGGGTTCCCTGCCCACCCCTCTGCCCCAGCCACACAGCAGAGCCTGAACTCGTTTTTCTCTCATGCTTCACATAGGTTTGAAGGCCCAACTCCAGGACTGCCTGCATGACCAGGTCATCTTTGGAGGAGCCTCTGCCTGCCCTTGGCAGAGGTACCAGTCTGCAGGTGACTTCTGTTTTTTCCCGAGCAAGCCCATCAGCCCAACGTGCCATGCCAGGGCTGTTGCAGGATTTGTGGCTCCGGAGCGAGCTGGGCACTGTGGCTCTGGAGCCGCTCGGGCAGGGAGAGAGCAGGTTGGGGAAGGGCCATTCCCTCCCCATTCTGTGCCTTTTCTTTCTCTCATTTCTTTCCCTTTTATTTTTAAAGAGTCCCTCTGTCTTCCTCATCCATCATTTTCTCATTCCCTCTCTCCTGTACACAGCCAGCCAGCTAATGGAGTCTGCAGTAATTCAGTCCTCCTCGACAGGGGCTGTAATTTCAATAAATAATTACGGGACTTGATTTCATCTCCCTCCTTCCTGAAATGTGTCTGCACAAACCCATCACACAGGGCTGGGCACTTCATTAGCAGCGGGACTTCAGGGTGGCCCCCCGGCCTGGGGGGCTGCAGAGGACAGACCCCGCTTTTCTTCTGGGATCGCTGACCCTGCTTTTCGACGTGGTGATCCGGGGCCCGGAGCCCATGCCAGGTGGATCTGGGGTGTGCCTGGGGAGGCTTCAGCGTCCTGGTCTCTGTTCCAAGCGCCAGCTCTTGCTCCGTCCTGAGGATTTTATTCCCTGTCTGTGAAGGGTTCCCAGCCGGGACGCTGCCCATTCTCCTGCCCCGCCCCAAACCTCATCAGGATGTTTTTTCCCAGCCATAGGAAGTGTGGGGTGGCCCGGCCGAGCTGCAGGGTGGCAAAGGCTGCTCTGCAGCACTGGCCACTCGCAGAGCCCCGACACGGCGGTGCAGGGGATGTAACACAGGTCCCACCGCCCGCCTGCGGGGACAAAACAGGGGCAGTCGTGTAACCGACCCAACAAGACGGGCCACAGTGGAGGCAAACCCAAGGCCAGACAAGGCCAATAATTCCTCTGGACTCTGCAGGCAGTGAGACCGTCGATAGCCATTTCCAGTGCCTTTGGTCTTGGCTGAAAACAAAGTGAAGGTCCCCGAGTTCTCCTATAAATGGTAATGATAACACAATTATCATGCAAAACAAAAATTAAGTTTAATGGTGCAAAGCCAGGGTGTACTGTGGAGGTAATTCATATTAATTATGTTTGGATTAAAAGCTTATTTCTTTTGTTAGCATCTGCAAGTAGGAACTTAGCAGTAAAAAAAGCCGCATATAATTACTGCATCTTATGGAGGAGCAGTGTCGAACTTAATGGAGCATCCCCGTTCTCTCTGGGCACCCGACGAGTGGCAATATTTCACGTTTTATGAAATACAGAGAAATAAATTACAGGTTTAATGATAAGCATTACTTGGGCTTGTAATGCAGTGTGATTGGCTACCGAATGCGCTCAGACCTGCAGATCCGACCGGTGCTGGGACCGGGGGGGCAAAGGCTCCCCCTGCTTGGCAGCACCCAGGAAACACAAAGCACCCCAGAACTCTGCTTCAGCCCCTGCCTGAGCTCGCTGCTTGTTCCTACCTCTGTTCTGGCCTCTCAGGATGAGGGTTTGAACAACCACACGCAAGGTCTGATGGGTATGATGGTTAGCACTGGTGAGGCTGCACCTTGAATCCTGGGTTCAGCTTTGGGTCCCTCACTCCCAGAAGGACCTTGAGGGGCTGGAGCACAGCCAGAGAAGGGCAACGGAGCTGGGGACGTTGCCCCAGGGGAGATTTAGGTTGGAGCTGAGGAACAATTTCTTCCCCTCCGGGGCTGTCCAGGGCAGGGGTGGAGTCCCCGTGATCCCTGGAGGGGTTTCCAAGCCCCCCGTGGAGCTGTGGTGCTGAG
>JAAGNO010001759.1:0-18420 GCA_033439905.1 Ceryle rudis
ATTTTAACGTGACACTTCCAAGTATTTTCACTTTCACCTTAACCTATATTCAGGGTAATTCAATTGTAATAAAAAGTTTATATTCACGGTCACGTAACCACGACAATTAATCTCTAGAAACAAGTTTCCCCCAATTCTTGCTTCCCAAGCACATGGCCTGAGCTTCCTGGACTGAGGAGTTTATTAGCACTGACTGTCATCCAGGAAAGTTACATCCCAAGTTTGCACTTGGGAAAACCCTGGGCTGACCATGAAGATCAGTTTCTCAGTTGCAGACTACTCAAGCACCATTTCCACCATGCCTGCCTCCATCCTGAAAGCATCAGGTTTTCAGCTTTACTGTGGAGCCAGATGACTCCTCCCTCCTGAACTAACAAAGACTCAGTCTGCAACACGTTGGGTTGGAGCTCTTGGTCGAGCCCAGTTCACAAGCAGTGAGGTTTCTCTCCCAAGACAGGTTCTAGGATGTGGCAAGGCATCAAGCTGGCAAAAGCTCACACCATCACCGAACATGGCAATCTGGACCTGTTTGCCAAGCTCTTTGTCTGTCCACAGCAACATCTGGCAGCTTCTGATTCCTTATTACAGGAGACCAAGCCCAGTGGCATTCCAATTGTGCATACAGCTATCACAGTAATGCTGCCTCTCCATAGCACCTCTCTCCTGGGAGTCCTTCCCCATCAGGGAATTCCTCTCCCAGAAGAGAGGCAGCAATTTGAATTGCTGGAGGAACACTCCCCACCTAATTTCTTACCTGCTTTTCATACAACTGTAACAAGAAGGGCACCTCTGGCACTGAAGATAAGATTGGATTGTCCCATCTGTAGACTCCCCAGGCTGCTATTTTGCCATTATCTGTCTCAGGTTTCAAGGCAAGGAACAAACAGTGGCCTAGGGATCTGCAGCCAAGCTCTCTGTGGCATCACATCACAAACACTAGACCATGATGCAACTACCTGCTCTGTTTGCCTTGCTGCTATCCCCACCCTATAACCACAGCTTCTATGTCTTCTCCTAGAAATTATGACTTGACTTTCAAGGCTGCAACTTTACAGGCACATTACAAATAGAAACTGAGAAACAGGCTTTGATAAGACACCACTCTGTAGAACAAGAATCTTAATTGAGACAAGCTCCACATCTCCTGTGTGCATCCCTTCCTTGCTTCCCTTTCATTGTCCAAACCTAAATCTTTAACAGGAATCCATCCCTCTCGAATGGACATGGAAGTTTCATTTGTTTCAGAGTTCATCTCCTGAATTACAAACTCCTCTGGGCTCAATTTCCTGCTTCTAGCCTTGCCTGGACCCTGCTCTGATGTTCAGGTTTACAAGGTCATTTCCAATTCCTACTACAAAAGCAGGTTCATGTCTTTGTCTCTCCTATTCAGCATGAAGTGGCTGTGCAGAAATTTTTCCTTTTACTCCCCCTTTAAGTCTCTACTACTTCTACACTCCGCCCTTGTCAAGCTTGAGGAATTTAATCTCCCATTCAGGGTGTCCCTGCAGAAAACTGGTTTATTTCTCTCCCCAACCCCCTCTCCTAGCCCCACTCTGTCCAGGCAAAGCACAGCTGCCAGAGTTAAGTATGTTGCTCTGGAAGCACAAAGCAGGGTAGCCTATGAAGTGCAAACACATTTGTAATAACTCGTTCACCATACAGAAATATTCTCTACATCTCTTTAGCGTAAGACTGCTTGAACAGTCACAGGATCTTCCAGCCATTACTTGTGGAGGACCAAGCATTTGCTGCTACAAATTTGCTATTAGCACTTCAACAGAAATGTTACTAGAGGCAAAACCACAGAAAACCAATCAGTGGCAGCAATTTGTACCTTGGCCAGAGTATCTCATCAAGAAAATCATAAATAAATTACAACATAAAATGGAGGGGTTAGTGATCCAAGAGAAGATTACCAGATGTAAGTCGATAGGATAAAAAAATAAAATAAAATTGGAAGCATGTCCTAAAGAGTTCAGTTAATCTGGCTCTGCCAAATGGGCAAAACAAAGCACAGGAATAACTACGATGGACAACCACCCTACACAAGTGTGAAGACAGACAAGGTGGAACTCATCTACTTGTGTCAAACTGCTCTTTCTATGCATTACAAGATTTAGCTTTACCCCCAGAGTAACAAATAGTACTTTTTTTTTTTTTTTTTGCACTCACACCAAATGTCAATACAGAACGAAAGAACAGTATTTATTTCACGGCAAACTCCAATCCTTTTAAGTCTGACTTCGTCTTGGTTTGAAAAATAAGACTTCAGTTAAAAGGTAATGAAAAACCAGTAAATGATGTGCCTGCAGTCTCACACACTGGAAACACTGGAGTCTCTAACTCAGAAGTCGCCTGGCAGACACCAAATGAAAAGCTAGGCAGACAGTGGAAAGCCACATGGTTTTTGACAGTTGCCTGGCTTTTGATGGCATTTTCCTTATATCTGTTACTGGCAAACCTTATTGCAACAAACCAAAGCAGTAGCTGTTGTGGTCAGAAAAAAATCTGGCTATTACTAGTTTAAAACAAAATACAGACAACAATCACACTTTTAAAAACAAACACTGAAAGAGAAAAGGCTTTAAAGTATATACAGGAAGGAGAAACAAGATAGAAAGATTATAAATGTCTTTAAGAGTTCAAAGAGTATAGTTCTCACTCTAAAAATTAATAACAAACTGTGATTGGATATCAAATGTTAATTATTGGTTTAATCATATCACATATTACTGAACTATGAAATTGGGAAGCACAGATTTTTCTGCATCATTCAAGTATCAGAGATATTACATGCAAATTATTTGTTTACAGTGAAACAGAAACTTGTATCCATCCCCACTTAATGTAATATGGCATTAACTGACATGCAGCAGCTCAGAATGTCTCTTGCCAAATCCTGGAAATGCTGGCTTTTATCCAGAAGCCAAATACCTGTTTTGTTCTGCATAGGCTGGGGAAAAAAAAAAAAACAAACAAAAAACAAACAAACAAAAACCCACACACAAAAAAAAAACCCAAACCAAGACAAAACCCCTGTGTTTCTCCTAAGAGAAACACAGATGTTTGTACCTGACTATTCATTTGTCCCTGACATTTTAGGTTACATAGTTTCTACACTGTTCTTGTATGGCATCACATCCTGTTAAGAACAAGGATGTGTGATTCCTCTGTCCCAGAACCAAGATGCCTAATTCACAGAATTTAACAATTCGCAAACATTAGGATGAGATATAAATGTCAATGGGATGAAGAGCTTTGTTCATATATTCTTAGTATGTTAACACCAAAACCAACCAAACAAAAAAACAACAAAACACACACATAAAAAAGTAAGAACAAACAACTCCACACATTCCAGAGACATGGACACACGCCTGTTCCACTTTGACAGCCCTAACAAGTCTCGTGCTGCAATAACTACCTTCATTCTATGAACACAAGAACACAGCAAAAACCCCACAGCTCACAGAAACATTCACAATGCTGTCAGCTGACTGTATCATTCCAAGTTCCCCTTTTTCCTTCCAGTTTCTATTCTGTGTGAAAGGGAAGCATTTCTAACCCCTGAGAAGAAAAACTTAACCCAACAGGAGCATGCCATCAAAGTCTGGGAACAAGCACTCAAACAGAAATCATACTTTTTATTTGTGAAGTGACTTAAAATTTACATGAATCTCACTGGTTTAGGGTCCACTTTTTTTAATTCTCAGGAAGGTAAATCTGAGGCTTACTTATAGTATCACCTCCCTTTAAAGCCTGCCAACATACAGAAAAGCATACTGAAAGCCACAAATAAATGCAGTTATTTGGGGGAGGCAGGTTATGTAGGAAAGATTTCTGCACTGGTAGATGGAAACTTCATGGAGAAAAATTCCCTCCATAAAATGCTCAGTACTTGGAGAAATATGTTTGCCAAAAGCCAGCACAAAACATGCTGGCTTAGTACAGGTAACAAACCTTATCCATGCACATGCAAAGAAACACACTCTGAACCAGGCAGGTCTACTCGGCAAGGAACAGAAAGAAAAAAAGCAATAAACTTTGCTACATCACTCAGTCACACAACCTCTGGGTACAGCAGCCACCCAAGATGAGTTCATGTTATTACATTTAGTAGCTGGGATGAGAAAAAGATAAAAGAGGACAGACATAAGAGCAAAGGGAATTTGCTGATATTACAGAAAAAGCAAATGCAGGGAGAATGAAGGCTACTAATATTTTTCTTCTTTGCATGCAATTGGGAGAGAAGATCCACACATACGAGCGTAAGTAACAATACTGAGTGTATTTTAACATAGTGATTGTCTGTGGTCTATGAGCTATTTCTAAAGGTCAAGAAGACTTAGTCTTGAAACAAATTTATTGTTCAAAAGCACGTCTCTCCACTGCAGGGTTTCAGTTCCTAGCAAGGAAACCATTTTTTTTGGTTTGGGTTTTTTTTTGGTTATTTTTTGGTTTATATGTTCCTTCAGGTACTAATGCCTGCTGATGAAATATTTCTGACACTCAAGAAGGGTGGCAGAGAGAAGGAAAAAGAGCTGAGGGCCAACTCTAGCACCACTGCAGTCAATGGGGAAAACCCCACCAACCACATGACAAAGGTTTTGTTTACAAAGATCTGTCTTGAGGGAAAACACCAAGGGAAAGGACCAGCCTCATTAAACAAGTTTACAGCACTTTCAAGCAATTAAAGGCTTTCAGCATTGGAAGCACCAGCAAATAAGCAAGCACCAAACTCAAATGGACAGAATGCAACTGAACACACGTGAACATAGATCACAGCCCCACAGAGACCAGAAGTAGTATAAATGCTCCCTACCCGCAGTTCAGCTGGCAGGGCGCAGTCTGCTAGAAGAGCCAGATCTTCCTGCAGCCGGCAGTTACCTGTGGGCTCAATCGTCAGCACTTTGACACAGGTCCCTGGCTTGGAAGAGACTGGAAGAAGCAAAAAACAAAAGAGCAGAGATGCCTAAATTCCTCTACAAACATTCTCTCCCATTTAGAAAAACGACAGATGCTCCATGGGAAGAAAAAAAAAAAATTTAAAAAAAATCAGTATTATTGGTGTTTAGCTTCTACTGCAAAACACACATGACTCTTGTATCTAAACGCACACGCAGCACCCTCCAGTACAGCTGAGGAGCAGCACTGGAAAGAGATACACGCATTGTTGTCTCAAACCTCCACTAATTCCTTGTGCTGGAATACCAGCCGTGGCAAGTAAAGTTGGCACAGGCACATTTCAAGCCCAACTTGCTCTTTGCAATCCTTGTCACCAAGTACAGTTGAAGACCATCGATGAGGCTGCCCCAGCTGACCATCCCTACCACTGACAGTGTCACCTAAGGCAAAGCCCTTGCTGGGGAGTAATTAGTTAAAATAATGCTGCCTCCCTGCCTCTCTGCTCTGTCACATGCTCTCATGGGTCCCACTTCAGCTGTGCCATCCTAACTTCAGGGGACAAAGGGATTTATCCCTGTTTAGGTAATAAGTTCTGTACACCTGCTCTCCTCTCTACCTGTAGGTCCCCATAGGACAAAGACACCTAAAACACCTGGATTCCCGAGTGTCTGTGTTCTCTGCAAACATTAAACAAGCATCACTACCACCAATGAGATCAAATAAACCATATAGAGATGGCAGTTTGTCTTTTTCAGACCTAGTGTGTCTTCTTGTCTTGCCCTAACAGCCTACACAATTCAACAACCTAATAAAGGAGAAGCAAAATACACAATCATACTCTGTAGTCTTGCTATGACCAAAATTACTGCAGAGCTATTGAAGTCAACCCTCTACCTTCAAATAGCTGGGCGTACTTCGTGCTGCAATCATGTTACCAAACCACTACCAGCACAGCCTTTCCTCTTTCTGGCCACCTCCCTCCCACAGTGCACTGCCTCAGGTTTGTTTTCAGCTCAGCATCCTTTGAGGTGAGGACTGGAGTATGTAAGACATTCAAGAGTCCATGGCATATAGGGAAGCACATGAAAAAACATGAAGCACCACTAGAAAATGCAAAGTTGTGCTGAGGAGGGCTCAAGATACTGTTGGAGGCTGGAGAGACACAGAGTTAACTCTCAACAACAAAAGAGTTAAGTGGCCCCACGCTGAAGCGTTCGGAAGAATTTCTGACAGGCATGATTCACTGCATTAAAACCCCTCACAGGTGAATCATGCCACCTTGAGACCGCCTTTTTCCTGACATTTTACGTGGCATTACATGAGCTTCATCAGATGACTCCAATGGGCTGTGGGCGAAACAAGACCATGATGTACCACAAAACAAGTTCTCCACCCCCTCCTCCACATTACTGCTGCACCCTCCTGAGTACCTCAGATAGGCTGAATATCCCAGAAAGATACTGGAAAAGGAAGGTAAAACTACCAATACAAGACGGTCAGGTACCATCGTTGCTACCCACGGAGCTACACCAGCAAGGAGACAGGCTGCTCTATTAGCACTAAACGTTACCATCAGATAGGTGACTTCCAGGGCAAATAAGCCAAGAGGAGAGCTGGCACCAGTGCAAACAAGACCAAGTGCATTTTCTCAAAGAGCCCTGTCCACTTACGGACCAGAGTGAGAGAAGGAAAATTCTCACTGTGCAACTAAAAATCTTTTATGGTAGAAAAAAATGTTTGTATTTGTGTAGTGTCCATTATAACAGTCACTGAATCAGTCAGGCTCTGTAAGCATAACAGACCCAGTAAGTTTTAAGCAGTAGTCAAGGGAAAGAGTTCTTCTCTTGGGATCTGCACTCTTTCACGGTGCCTTTTGCTCTGACATAAAGGAACAGTGATTTCTCTGAGCAGCGAATCTATCACGAGACATTTCAGAAGCTGCATCTCTCAAATCCAAGAATGAAGCATTTGGTATCACAAGCACTCTCTCCTAACAGAAACAATAAAAATCAAAGTGACAGAACAGGAATAAGCTGTTGGCTGCAAGCAAGCAGCAGGGACCTTCACCTTCTTGCAAGAAAGTGGAATGAAGGGTTTTCTGAAAAGAACAACATAAACAGTTCAAGGAGCTTGGAAAGAATAACTCACCTATGGTTGGGAATGGAGGATTTTGTTTTTCTTCCCAGTCCACCCCAGCTGTATAGCACTGAACTTCACCTACCAATTCATCAGCTGCCTTTGTTTTACTGCTCAATACGTCTTTGTAGTCTTTTGTTTCAATTGAGCAAAGGCACCACATAAAAAATAGAGGGCAGCTCCAACCCCCCGCCCTTTTCCAAAATTATTCCACACTCAGATACCCAACTTCTACATCCTCCTCCCAATGCCACAACTAGCTATAACCTCAGATTCTGTACATCCAGCACCTCTGCTATAAAGACAATCATCACAAACCTTGCTCTCAACCTTTTTGCCCTAAAACTTGTAGAAGTAACTGCAGAGTATTTATTTTTAATTACCTCCACTTCTAAAGGAAGGATTATGGCTTAATCTGAACAAACCCTGTCTGAGCTCTTCCAAACACTGCAAGTTTTTTCTTGTTACAGCCACAATACAGAGGAAAGTACTCAAGCATTCACACTAAAGGTGCCACAGAAGGCACTGGGTCATCCTCTTCAGGCTTTTCTTGAACTACTGTGTATGCGTGCCAAGAAACTAAGCGCTTTTGAAACGCTGACGAACTGTTGGTAATGAGATTGCAGAGACTGCAATTATCCACTGGAGCTGCACAGACTTGACTTCATTGTTATTTTGTTAGGCACGTTTCAATGTTATAATACAGATGCAAGACATGACCCCACCCCGCAGGCCTGAATCAGACGTCTGTTGCACAGAACATACTTCGAACAAGCAGAGATTTCTATCGCACCAGAAGGAACAGTAATGCTTTGTCAAGTGCGAGACATGATGCGATGTAAAATCCTTCCCAATTTTTAACTTCTGTAACTGTTACATGTATTAATTCTCAATTACATGTATTAATTCCTAGAGAATCAAATTTTCCCGTCTTCCACATGAGATCTGATACGAGACACAAACTTTTAACAGACCTATCAGCAGATTTGTCTATTCATTTGAATCCAACCTGCCATAAATAAAAATGAAGCCTAGTACTTCCATCAGAGCTTTATACAACCCGCTGATTAGATCTTCTGTCAGCCCTTAGAAATGAAGAGCAACTGTTCCCTCACAAAGTACACCGAAATTTAATTATTTGTCCAGTTCCATCCAGGAAGTTTGATTTACATTGCCAAGTGAGGCTTGTATCTGAAATTCCCAACCAACCTAAAACATTATTTCATCATTTTCTACTTTTAAACATCACCAAGAAGCCAGCTTTTTTGCAGTTCACAAATTTAACCACTGGACTTCATAAGTTGCCAATGACATACTAAGCAATGGCTTCAGACAGCCAGCAAGCTATCCACCTTATCCTCCTCTCACTATCTGAGATTTTAACTTGATGTATTAAGGTGGAACGGCTGCCTTCACGGTCTCAGCTTGGCCCTAGAAGAAAAAAAGGAAAAAACAAGGGAGGGGGGGATCTCCAGCATCTCACTGGATTATTCTGTTATCAAAATAATTTTGTGGGGTTTATTTTCTATTCATGACTCTCACCACCACTTCCCTGTTCCAGCACTTACCTAATAAACAAATTGATCTTACAGTATCTATAGCAAAAAACCAAGAAATCTATTTCTAACATCTTGACATGCATGTTTACATTTGTGTTTACAGGCCTGAGGTAAGACTTATGATACAGCTTCCATAAGGATTTGCACCCTGGTTTACATGGGAACAGCTGTACCACGGGAACCCTGTACCCCCCCCAGACAACTGCACATGCCTAAGGGGAGACATACACGTGGTAGTATCTTCTGGCTCAAGAAATTCCTCATCTGCAAATCACACAGAAGTATTGTCTCTTACCTGCTAAGCCCTGCAACCTCAGGAGACCAAATAATCAGAACTCATAATTCAAAAGGGAAAGGTGGAATAGCTACACCCTCACCTCTCAGATCAAGGAAGAAGATGCTATTCACTTAAAAGCCACATACTGGATTCTCTTCTCAAGCCAAAATTAACTTGACTGAAGTAAAGGCATTAACTCAGAGCACGAAATGAGAATCAGATGCTTCCAGCCTGAAGGTTTTGTTACCAGATAATTTTTTTTTTTATAATGACTAACACCACTTTGCCCTGCTTGTGCTGTTCTGATTCTTCTTCACGTGCCCTTTAGCTTGAACTAAGGAGATGAATGATAAACTCCAACTGTATGTTTTCATTTCAAGCTGATGTCACGATTAGGTCACAAGCTCTTTGGATAACAAAAAGCCCTTAAACAGAGAATTGCGTCATTTAAGGTTTGGTACATACACGTTACAAATACACACATGCTTTCAGAAACACTTCTCTGCTTCTAAAGAAGTGTTGTCTCTCTCTCTAAATCCATTTTGATCCAATTATCAAATGTTTTACTTTGGTTAGGGGTCAGATAAATGCAGAAAATGACTTCTCGTTGTACATATTTTATCTCCCCAGAGATTTAACCAAGCTCTTTGATGAAAGGCACCTCCCAGTATACCCCCCCAGTGCTCCACTGCATGTCTGGCAACCACAGCAAAGTCCTGCTGCCATAGCTGCTCTACTATAATGAAAACATTCAATATATATTATAAACATACATGTGTCAGAAACCACTACAGCTGCCCTACAGAGGGCCCATGACTGAAAACTATCGTGCAAACATGGGTGTTCCACAACAGAACTATTTTCTGGAAGCCCCAAGGGTACCATGAAACATCCACCATCACACTTTCCTCTTTCTCCCTGAAAGGGCACATAGGCACAGCAGAGACAACAGCAAGTAAAATACTTACCAAATTCATAGACTTTTTTACATTTGGTCTCCAAATCATCTATGAGGTCCTGCAGCCGACACTGCTTGGCTAACCTCTTGCAATCATTTACATATTCTACGTCGATATCAAGACGTCCTGCCAAGAAGAAATGCAGCCAGCTCTTTTAACCCATACCTCTTGGGTGTAAAAATGGCAAAAAATTAAGGACTGAAGATGGCACAGAAACTCAGTAATTAGACATACTGCCTCACTTTTCAGCATCCAGTTACAGCTGACTCCAAGAAGCTATGACTTGGTACCCCACCATCCACCACTTCGATGAAACTCAGTTTGGCATCTAATTCATTCCCACTTTCCAGTGTCTGCCCTAATAGCTTCATTGAAGAAGCCGAAGACCAAACAGGCTTATACAAAAGATGTCCAAATCCCTCAGAAAAGAAAAAATAGCAGCACAACAGAAGCATGCATGACTGTCACCATTGGCTACCTGGCTTTGGAAAGGAAAAAACTTTAGGCTCACAAACTGTCATCCCAGAATCTTTTGCCATCACTGAAAACGTGGCAAGGAGTAGCTCTGAAAATGCTTCACTTGGGAGGGAGAGCCTCGAAGACAGTTATTTTCTGGCACCACCTCCTGGCCTAAAGCAGTTCAGCACTTAGCATGCCTATCATACAGCATTTAGCATTTTCATAGAAGGTTTACGTTCAACTTCTGTTCAGAAAAAATATTATAAAGTAGTCAAAGCATTAAGAACACACTGCTCAGGTCCATCAGACTGAAAATGTCAAACAGGGGAACCTGGCTTTTCACCACCTTAGGGGATTGTTATCCCAGATGACAGATTTATCTTCCGTAAATTAAAAAACACATTCTCCACATCTATCCAACCAATCAACCTAAGCTGATTCTTTTTTTAATTGACTGTATAGTTATTGGCAGGACAACAACTGGCAAAAGGTACAAGCAACTTGGAAGAGCTGGGGATTGCTCACATTCTCTCCTTCTGCCAGCAGAGACGATGTGTTGACAACTCACGCACCCAAACACGGCTGTCTGCAAGCCTGTGCCATGGCAGAGGCACAGACAGCTGCCCACCAGCCCTATACATATATATACACTAGACAGCAAGTCCTTTACCTGTGTATAGATACTGCAGAAGAGAGCCAAAGGCTGCTGGATTAATCTAAAATAAAACATGAGAAAGTTACCTTTAGAATTCCCAGGAACTTGATAACAAGCTTGAAACTTGCCTAGATACAAACACAATCCTCAACAAGTTAAAAAAAACTCCAAACACTTAAAGGGCAGCTCACATACTGCACCCAATTTCCTTGCTCCTCATGTAACTAATGCTGCCACTCCACCTGGCTTACACAGCTCCCTAAACGTACCAACTGACACTAATCCTTGTGCCTGGGAGACAGGACGTGACTGATGGGGGTGCCCCAAGTACACCGTTGTGACAGGGGCTCTGTAAAATCCAGTCTTTCACTGGTCACAAACCTTTCTAACTCTTCTTAGAAATTTCAGAGAAAAGACATGTTCTTGTACAAAAAGAGAGGAGAGACATTACTTAATGTCCTGAGAATCTGGAAGTATGTTTGTCACGAGAGGTTTTGCACAGCCATAATCAAGCTATAGGAACATATGCCAGAGTGCTGGTGATTAACGGATGGAATGCACTTATGGCCTATTTAGTTCTTGCTGCAAAGGCAACAAAAGGGACTCAATTAATGCCAATTATGGAGGTGATGTCTTCACTACAGACCACCTGTCCACCAGGAATTAGACAGTCTCAACTCATCCCACGGAGGAGTCATGATGCAGCTGGCAGATGGTAACAGCTACCTGCCACTGCAATTAAGATAGATGTGTTTGAGCCCATGACAGGGGAACAAAGGGGAAATATGCAGTCTACAGCCTTTTGCTGTCTGAGTAAGATGCTATTTTACTGCATAAAGTGCCTCCACAAGCCCCTCTCCTTGACCAGAGTCAGTCTGAGCTCCAGGAGTTATTCACTGTGGAAGCTAATCCTTAAACCCTCCTTTCCACTCACTTTTCTCACTCAGTGAGAAGCAGGAAAAGAAAGAAAAGTGCTGGAAGCACAGCCTTGCTCACCAGTGGATGCTTCAACACTATCATGTTCTTCCCCTTCCATTTGGACTCAAACATTTCCGCAAAGTAGGCGCTGCGAGCACCAAGAATGCAGCGATGGGCACAGAAGGATTTGCCATGAACAATGAAAACGATGTCACTTTGATAACCCTGCTCCAGCAACCTGCAAGGAACAAAGAGAGGGGAAATTCATTGCAGAATGAGAAAGGAGAGGACAGAGTAAAGCATGTGGGGGACATGGTACAATTGGGTCTACATGAACATTGCAGTCTCTCCCTGCCCAGTTAGAGGGCCAGCACAGGCTCTGGTACTTCATGTACTAGACCAGGATATCTCTCTCCCTCCAATGACTCAAAGAAGCTTCATTAGTGCAAGAGGGAGGCTGGATAATGAAACCTTCCTGCCTCAGGTGAACCCCTGAACATAGAGGAACTAGGGGCCCCAAACACATCCCTAAAGGTTAATCTTGCTTTTAAACTGTCAGATGACAAAAAGCCCCGCAGAAGCACACACGTTCAAAAAGAATTACCCCACTACAAAAAAGCAACTTTCCTGCTCTCTGCACACAGACAGTGTGCACATTTTAACCACACAGCAATCAGAGGACTTGATGTCACCCATCCTCAGAAGGAAGGATGTTAGAGGCGTGAAATTCAGGCAATTACCACATCAGAGATGAAGCCCTGTTTATGACTGCGCACCCATATCCTCATTCTTTAAGAAAAAAACAAAACAAAACAAAACAAAAAAGCAAACCCACCCCCAAAACTAACCAACCCAAAAAACAACAACAAACACCCAAAAGATTGCTACCTCAAGAGTTTACAGGAACCATCACCAGTGTTCCCTAATGCCCATCACCCCTTGTGTATATATACTCACAAACATCCCCAAGAGGTCAAATTGGGTAAGACCTCGGGCATCGTACTGCTTCTAGAGAGCAGGACTGGTGCACAGAAAGGTGTAGGGTCATGCAAGGAGATGATGTCAGAGTAGGGTCTTGAATGCTGATCTCAGCCTCCTGTGACTAGAACATCCTTTCCACTCGTGTCTTGCCCAAAACAAACTAGAAGCAGTTTGGTGTTTATTCTTTGCCCACTACTATTCCCCTTTGTTTCAATTTTAACACAAGGAATGAGAAGTGGAAACCAGCACATTTTAGTTTTCACATGCTCTCAACCCTGCATCATCTGAGCCACAAACTCACCGGGGGAGTGATAAATCACCCTACAAAATTCTACTTCCCCAAAAGGCAGAATCTGATTTTACTCAGATAAATGAGTTTCCTTCCTCCCCTCTTTCCCCACAGCTTCAGAAACTAGGACTCTGCAGCACCAGGAAGATTGTTAGATCTTTCCAGGAGTTATTTGCTCTCCAATTTTGAAGACACAGATCCTAAAAACTTGCTATTTTTTTGGTGGGTTTTGGGGTTTGTTTTTTGTTCGCTTGTTTTGGAGTTTTTGTTCGTTTTCTTTTGTGGGTTTTTTTTATTATTTTAATTATTTTTAAGCCAGTCCAATGGCAAAAAAACCCAAACCAAACAAACTGCAAGAACTCCCAAGCCCAATAAAAACAAGCCTGTTTAACAAAATCAGAACTACCAGGGTAGAAAAACAACGAGTTTGACACTATTCCTCTACTCCTAAAACAAGTCAGGCTTCTTCTCATGCTCTAGGCTAAGACTACAAGGTGTGACAGAACTTTTAAAAATATCTTAAAATTAACACATTTTAATGAACAAAAAGAAAGAAGTGAGCACTGTCCCTGTAAGTCAGTTTGAGGCTTCTCAAGGTACTCTCTCTCAGAAATGAGACACCTATTATCACTGCCAGAAACCTCAGCTCACAGGCTGTAGCACTTCAGGCCTGAAACTTAATTTCAGTTGGCATATTATCCTAAACCGCTGCTGTGGCTTCAGCGATTTCATTTTGGTTTGACAGTCAAGGATGACAGTCTAATGCTTCTGCATTATACAGACCAACTTTCTGCTGGCTCTGGAGTCTGAATCTAAGTCACTGGAGTCTGTATTTTAAATCCATACATATGTAGAAGTCACCCCTTAAGGCACAAAGGAACATCCCTTGGGAAGCTCTACACGCCCAGAATGTAGACAGGGTACTGATCAG
The DNA here is from genome assembly GCA_033439905.1 of Ceryle rudis. Taxonomy (NCBI): domain Eukaryota; kingdom Metazoa; phylum Chordata; class Aves; order Coraciiformes; family Cerylidae; genus Ceryle; species Ceryle rudis. The sequence goes on from JAAGNO010001759.1 coordinate 14,070, forward strand.
TTGTCTTTTAAATCTGACCTTAACAGAGATCTTGAAAATCCAGATTAACAGCTAAGGAAGGATGACAGAATACATTGCACATGGAGCTGCCTCATCTGCTTACCGCTGCAGGAAGACATCATAATAGTCTCTCTTCATGCACTTGGCTGTGATCTGTTTGTACTCCTTCAGCAGACGTCGGATAGCATCACTCAAAGCTCCATACAAACAACGTTCCCCATCAAAGGTGTTTGCCTCACATTTCGCTCCTGCAAATGATCACAGGTATGTGCCAGCAGGCAGAGGTAGATCTTTCTCACGTGTCCCTGAATGGTCGCTAAATGAGTGTGACTTCTGGCTGGTGACATGTTTCACTGTGATCCTCTGTGCTACTGAGCATATTTACAAAAACTAAGCCCCCCTTACATGTGTCTAAGCTAAAGCTGTTCTCCCACAGCAAAATCCCATTCTGAAGAAGCCACGATTCGTTTAAACCAACCCTGGTAGCAAGTCTTCCAGCAAGGCTCCAGCAGCATTCTGGGAAGAAGAATCTCACTGCACAGAGAGTACGATCACTTCCTGGACTTTGAACAACTCCTCCTAAAATGCATTTCTGCCTTGCACAAGGCAAGAGATGCCTCTTTGGGGTAGACTGTGCTAGAAATTTGGAAGGTACTTATATTTCACTACTTTATAATTGCACAAGTGGTTGATTAAGATGCTCTGAGTGCAGTGGAAGAGACAGATCTTTTGAGATCTGACTCTGCACTCTGATTCCTCTGCCAGAATACAGAACATCACCACTACCTAAGGGACTTTGGGTGCTGGGAACCAAATGGGCAGGCACTTGGCCTGGAGAGTTTGTATTGCTTTATTTGAGGTTAGTAAAAGCCCTTGTATTTCATCTTTAAGCCCTGTTTACAAAACAAAGCTATCAGAAGAGCACGATAAAGTTTTGCACAGACAGTTCTTCAGATGAAGTACAATTCTTACAACAGCATGCTCCCAACAGCAATGCACCCTCACAAAACATTAGCTGTGACTTCAGACAGTCATTCTGCCTTGAGTCATCACAGAAAGCTTCCCTGTGGCAAATGGCCTGTAAAAGGGGCCATGAAAGTGTGTCCAGGGCTCCCACAAAGGACAGTTAGAAGAATATACAATTCCTACAGATCAGCACAGAGAAAGATATTGCACATATAACCAGGACACTTTTGCTCACCATTGGCTAGAAGATAGCGTACAAGCTCCTCATGTCCACAGAGGCAGGCATAATACCTGACAATAACAAGAGAGAGATAATCAGAGATACAGTAGGAAGCAAAATTCAGTGTTCGGGCACATTGCAGCCTGCAGGTCTCAGCACTGAGCCATCCCCGATAAGCTCAGAAGGTGACTCCTCACAGGAGTGAGGAACTGCCACTGAATAGCATAAAGGTCTGATCCCAGCAACAGACTAAACAGGATCTGTTGCCAGAATGCCTTGGCACTGCTGTCCTGCAAGAAGATCTCAAGGTCCCAGTCTGGGTTCAGCATCTTCTGTTGCACCACGAGCTGCCAAATCCATCCTCATTTTAATGGAGTTCATTTCATGCACACTCAGCAACTCCATTGAACTCTCAAAAACACTCCTTGCTCCTTCTGTTGTCAGTCTGACTGCAGCACATGATGATAACGTGGGAACAGCACCCACGCTAATGTACAGCACATCCACCCCTCAAAGTTTTATCTTTCAGCCTAAGCCTTCCATGATTCTCTTTCACAAGGACTTCAAATTATCACTGTCCTACAAACTAGGAGAATCTTGTAACATGCATTGCAGCAGGCAAATGTTAAGTGTACCTCAGGAAGCCATTCTGTCTTCTAAATATATTGCCAACATCTAAATACACTTTGGAATTGGTATGTGAGGGGCTAAAAAGTTCATACCAGCCTCCTCAGCACCATCATGGGGATTCCCCACTACCTACTGCATGTTCACACCCTTGCCCATGTGATCCCACAGTCATTCTGCATTTTACCAAGCCAAGCCTTCACCCGAGAAGACAAGACAGAGTACCATAGACTTTGAGGAGGAAAAGGCCTAATTAAGCCAAGAACAGACAGCTTAACCCTGGTAATTTGGCCAAAAAATTACCCTGTCTTCTAAGCACTACTACAGTAAGCATCTGTCAGATGGGGAGACAAAGATGTATTTAGCACAGCACCCACAGAGAAAAGAAGCAGAAATATAGAGCCAAATCTCCCCGAAAGCAGAAGCTGAGACATTTTGTAACACTGTTCCGGGGCGCTGATGCAGCGAGAGCAAAAGAGCTCTGAAAGCCCTCCCCTCCCGTCCAGGCTGCAGGACTCACAGAGGTGTACTGTCCCATTTGTCACGGACATTAATTTCCACATCTCGCTGTTCAAGAAGGTACCTGGAAGAGAAAAGGGAGAGGAAAGTTGTAACTTCACACAGCTCCTCAGTTACATTCTCCTCTTTCATAATATACGACTTTGAGTTTATATGGTAACGTCCAGAGGTACGACAGGATCTTACTTTTGACCTCAGAGCTGTCAGCTATGGCTGAAGAGGCATCGGTCAAATCCTCAACCCAAAAAAGGGCATTATGCAGCACAGCTTAGCAGCTTCTTTTAACCTTAAGTGGTGCACAAGACAAAAGAGAGGAATCAAACCCACCTCCAGCTGACCCCTAATGAGGCAGCAGCCACAAAAGAAGCCTGAGCACTTCAGCAGTACCTTTGTGTTCTCCAGTAATGCTCACAGGCAGGATCCTCACAAATAAGTGGCTGAGTTCCCAAGGCCAAGGCTGGACTCCCACCCTGCTTGTGGCTTTTCTTGCCACAAGTAACAGCATCAGGGTCAGTTCAGGCTGTTCTTAATCCCTGTCACTTCTGTGTCCTGCATGTTTTGGCGATATCAAATGCTGCCAACGCTCCTCCTTTGGAGCCTCTAGAAGCCAGCCTTTGCCTTGCATGTGAATCTACCCAGCCTGGCTCTTGTTATAGCCTGCCCCAACTACTGCAACAACACCTCTCCCAACCACATATAAAAGTCCCTCTCAGCATTCACCAAGGCTCTCAGATGGTTTGGTTTTTTTCCTCATACACCACCTCAGCCTCCCCTTTCACTCCCTCCATCTTTGCTGCCTCAAACTTCAGGTTCTTCTGACCACATTCAAAATCCCACAAAACTCAGCTCCTTTCTACCATGTAGTCTATTTGTCTCCTTTACTTTGACAGCATTCCCAGACTGATCATTTCTCTGCTATCGCTTCTATGCTGGTCATGTTAAACCTCTGCAAGGACACCTGCAGGGCCCCTCCTTCTACAGTAAATCTGCAGTTTACCACTTGCAATTAACTAACCTAATGTGAATACACAACCCACAGCAACGTTCCCCAGACCTCAACTAGCTGCCTATTTATCCTTCATTAGGGAGCACACCAAAACAGACAGACTCATTTTCATTATCTTTGAAGAATCTGGAAGAATCAAATAGGACCAAAAGGTGAAGACCAGTCTTAGACTCAAACTGTGGGATGCAGCAGAAGCATCTGTTGTAAACTCAGGGCCTTTGCATTACAATGCCCATTTGCTCTTGCAGACCACAAGCCCATATGACTCCTGCTTTGCAGTGAAGACATTGTGCTTCAGTATGAACAAGGAGACTTGACCTGAAACTTAACAGCCAGGTATTTCTCAGAGGTACTACCACAGCACAAGTTGTCTAATATTTCCATGACGATTACCTCCCAGAGATCCAGCTTCCTACCAATGCAGATACAGCCCGAGAATGCTTTTGCAAGGGCGTTTGCCACAGACAGCGTTCACACCAATGACAGGGGCAATAACCCTCTGATACTCAAACGTCTGCATTCTAAGAAAACAGGTAAGTCTCATACAAAGTCAGGGAGAGCAGCAAAGACTCAGCGTATGCCCAGTCCCTTGTGGGAAAAGCAAGGCGAGTTTATTTATAAAGAACTAAACTCTTTTTCACACCCCAGGTATCTTCCGGCACCGCAGCTGCCCTGGAGGGACCAAAGGTTGAGAGCCCGGAGCCCGCTGCTTTCGCGGCCAGGGGAAGGCCGGGCAGGGCTCTCAGTAAACACAAACCGCCCGGCCCGGCTCCGCTTCCCCCAGGTGACCGAAGCGGTTAAAGGCAGCGGCTCATGGCGGGGGACGCTCCGCTCCGCACCCCGCCCGGCCCCGGCCTCCGCACACCTTCCTAGAAAGGGCCGCTTCCCGCCGTGCGCGCACGACGCCCCACGTGGTTCGTGGGCAGCGCTCGGTGGTCTCTGTGGGCAGACACTCCTTGTATCCTTGAGCAGTTACTCTTTGTGAGCAGAGTTATTCTCAGCACCCAGGTGAC
>JAAGNO010001762.1:0-50854 GCA_033439905.1 Ceryle rudis
GATTATTCAACAAAACAATGTAAACACCTTTCACAGGACTGACTCAAAGAGTCTTTCCCTAGGATATCCTGAGAGTCTGTGGGTTCAGATGTTTTCCCATCTCTCCAGAAACTGAACTTGGGTCATCCTCATCCTGGCAGAACACACTAACCATTGAGCTGTTGCAAAAACTGGGAGTGATGAGGAAGGAAACAGGTGGTAGCACTTGCACCTCTTCTGATATTTTGTAAGCAAAGGCTGGTGTAGAAATTTAACTCCAGGACTGCTTGTAGTGCCATGATTCCCATTTGGACTTCAGTGACTTTAAAGTCTGCACTGTTTAGAATTTGAGTGTTGGTTTGAACTTTGCAGTTTGGGCTTCAGTCTAGCAAGTGCATATTTTAAACAAAGAAAACATTTGGCAAATAGTTGATTTTGCATGCAGGCAATGTCCCTTGGCTCTACATGATTTATTTTTACAAGGGTCTAAGGGAGACACATTTCTCTAAAAATAAAAGGTATCCACATGAGGCTGAATTATTCCTTCCCAAACACAAACTGATCTTTTGCTTGTTTCCAAGCGCTCTTTCAAAGTGTAACAACAAAACAGCACTGTACTCAAGTTAATGAGTCTATGGCTACAACTTTCAGTCTTGCCTTTTCCAGCCCCAAGACAGACACATTGCTCCTCTAATGCTTTTGTCCATCTGAATTGATATAATGACCCCTGACCTTTGAAACTTTACAAGTTATAGATGGTATTTCCTACACATGAAGTAACACAGTCAAGTCAGCAGCTGATGCAAAAGCAAATGATTGGAGAAGAGTCAGATACTAAGAATCTTTTTTTTTTTTTTTTTTTTAACTATGGAACTTCTCTTTTTAACAAGCACAGGAAGATGATTTTCTTCAAATCACTCAAGGCCTCTTAATGTGCGTATTTTACAGTTTAATGATTTGTAACAGAGAAACTTGTAGATCTGCAAAAGGGACTAGAGAAAACACAATTCAGATACCAAGACTAATTTGGTATTTTTAATAGAGTAACAATAGTCTTCCAGCATGTGGTGGGGCGATCGTAGCTGGACACCAGGTGCCCACCAAAGCTGTTTTATCACTCCCCCTCCTCAGCTGGAGTGGAAAGACAATATAATGAAAGGCTCATTGGTTGAGATAAGGATGGGAAGAGATCACTGAGCAATTACTGCCACAGGCAAAACAGACTCTACTTGGGGAAAAGAGTTTAATTTATTACAGATCAATCAAAGTAGGAGAATGAGAAAAAAACCCAAGTCTTAATAAAAAACACCTCCCCCCCCCCCCTTCAGAGGCTTAACTGTACTCCCAATTTCCCTACTTCCTCCTCCCTCAGCACCACAGGTGGGTCAAGAATGGGGGTTGCAGACAGTCCATTACACATTGTCTCTGCCTATCCTTCCTCCTAACGGAGAGGACTCCTCACACTCCTCCTGCTCCAGTGTTGGGTCCCTCCTATGAACTTCTCCAGCATGAGTCTTTCCCACGGGCTGAAGTTCTTCATGAACTACTCCACTGTGACTTGCTTCAGGAACAGGCTGCTCCAGCATGGGTCCCCCAGAGGGTCACAAGTCCTGCCAGCAAACCTGCTCCAGCATGGGCTTCTCTTTCTTCATGGGTCCATAGGTTCTGCAAGGAGCCTGCTCCAGTGCAGGCTTCCCATGTATGTCACAGTCTCTTTTGGGTGCATCCATCTGCTCTAGTGTGGAGTCCACCCCAAGCTGCAGGTGGATATCTGCTCCACTGCTATGCTCCATGGGCTGCAGGGGCACAAGCTGCCTCCCCATGATCTTCACCATGGGCTGCAAGGGAATCTCTGCTCCAGTGCCTGGAGCACCTCCTGCACCTCCTTTTTCACTGACCTTGGTGTCTGCAGAGTTGTTTCTCTCACATATTCTCACCCTTCTCTTCAGCTGTAATTGCTGTTGTGCAGCAATGTTTCCCCCTTCTTAAATATGTTGTCACAGAGGCACTACCACCAGTGCTGATGGGCTCAGCCTTGGCCAACAGCAGGTCTGTCTTGGAGCTGTCTGACATTGGCTCTATCAAACATAGGGGAAGCTTCTGGCAGCTTCTCAGAGAAGCCACCCCTGTAGTCCCCAGCTAACAAAACCTTGTCACACAAACCCAATACACAGCATATTTTGAATAAGTGAATCTTCTTTCTGTTTAACTGCCCAACAAAAAGCAACACCCCAGTGCTGTATGCACAAAATCACTCTGTTGGGTTATCTCCCTCCTTCACTCTGAGGGTTGTCCCTCAGGAGGGCATCCAGAAATGACCAGTGGAAATTTATGCTTGAGCATCTTGATTCAAAACATATAGAAAAACAGGTGAAAGAGGATGTGAATGTGAAGTGTGTTTGTCATTGCCTTCCTTTTTTTTCCCAAGGTATAGAACAACGAGGCCCAGATGTGATGATTGCAGGAATGCTAAAAATTTCCTAAGTTATTCTGCAGGCAAGAAAAGCCATAGAAGGTCAGGCCAAACAGGCTTAGGGTGTGTGCAGGGCAGGAGCTGTTCAGAATGCATTTTTTAGTGTGCAGTATCCATTACCAACTGATGTCAGAGATCCTCTTATAAATGGATTATCCAGTGTTTTTTTTTTAGAAGGCAGGAAAAGCATAAATGGCAAGGTTTGAACACATGTATTTGAAGGGAAAGTTGCAGTTATGGAAACAGAACTTCTGTTTTGACCAGCTACAAATGGTAAGTTAAAAAAAAAAAGAAAGAAAAAAAAAAAGAAAAGAGTTGGAAACTTCTATGCTGTGTAAGAAAAATCTTCTGGAGTTCTCTATTTCTGGATGATAAGTGAACCAACCCTGCTTTCATCTAGTACCCTGCTGTCAAGTAAGCAGGTTTGAACAGGCTTGGGTTCATAAAGTGCAGCATGTGTCGGTCTGTGTTTCTAGGACAGAACCCCAGTTTAAGTAAAGTTCAAGATTATATCCAAGGCAGAACCATGTGGATAGTTTGCAAAGAAGCACTAGCCTCCAGCAGCTCCCAAAAATTGCTGGCTTTGCTCAAAATAATAGCTAAACTATGGGCATACTGCTGTCTCCTGGCTCAAGCAGGAGCTGTGGCTTCTTTGCCAGGATGTTTCCCATATCACAGGGGTTTCCCACATTAACGTACCTACATGCCAGCATCTGCAGTGATGGCTGCAGGAGCTCCTACTGCTCCAGGCCACATCTGAATCAGAACCCCACATATGCCCTCTGCTTTAACTCCTCTTGCAGCCTCCCCAGAAAAGTTTTCTATCTTTTTTCCTGACATCAAGAGCAGTTTTGGGAAAAGATCAATCAAGTCTAATGGTCTGAGATAAAGATGCAGGGGTCAGCAGGAATCTGGCCTCCTCCAGAAGTGGGAACCTGGACCCACCACCTACCTCTACCTTGACCATCCCACTCACGATGTGGTCACTCACCACTGGCATCACATCAGCCCCCCCCTCACCCCATCCCCGAGGGCAGAACCATACAATGCAGGAATTTCCCAGGTGTCCTCCCTTTTACTGCCAGCACACCTGCAAATGTCCCCTCCTCCAAGCATTGTTTCCTCATTCAGAGCTCTCATTTCCAGCCCATCCCCCCTGGCTCATCTGTTCAAGGGTGGTCCTCACACCCAGGTCTTACACTTTCAACTACCCACTACCAGAAGAAACTACTGAGGTAGAGAAGATTAATCACAGACAAAGAGCCTACTAATGTCTTGCTCCCATTCAAAACAAAACAGAGGTCAGGAGCAGAGAGCTTTTGTCTTGACTACATTCAGCATTTACCCCATTTGTAACCCCATCTCTTTACCTTTCCCATGTAACCCCTGCAACATGTATTGGAAACAGGTCATTCTCTGCACCAGCAAAGGCAGACTGTGAATGGAGAAAGGTGAAGCTTCCCCGGTGCAAACACCTTCTTCCGTCTTCAGTACAATCATGTAGCTCTACCTAATGACAAGCCTTTGCTGGCCATAACCTTTTGTAGGACCAAAATCAGTGTTTCATTTACTCACATCCTAGGATTTCTCTTCAGTTTGTTCATACTTTCATATGGGCATTAAGCTTTTTTTGCTATATATATCTCAAGTAGAAATCCGTTCAACCAGAATTCCCTTAAAAAAAGGTTAAAAGATTTGCAGTGAAGAAATGTCAAAATACACTAGCTAATAATTGCCCTCAAATATGCAGTTTTATATATTTACTTCATGGAGAGGAACCTTGGCATATATTTAATTAAAGAAATGGAGCCTGCAGGAGGTCTTGGAATGGAGCTCATTGTATTTTGGTTTGGGGTGAATTTCATAATCTACTCTATAGTTTTATTAATCTCCTGAAGCATGAACAAACTCCAGCTATTTCTGTAGAAAATGGGAAGGAAATAAGACTTAGAAGCCCTTGGAAGTGGTTTTAAACATAGCAAGAGAAATTACAGTATTTAATGTCAGAATCTAGACAATTATTACAGAATAAATGGCTGCATGCAAGAGAAATAAACTTTGAACCAAGGCTGCTAATTGATACTTCAACAAAGGAGACATTTTTATGAAAGAGAAATTCTGAAACAGACTTTTAGCACTTTTGTCAATTAACCAACAATAAAGGTTACAATCAGCACCGGGAAAGCCTACAGTACGATTACTGATGACATCATCTTTTTTGATTAAAGCTAGAAAGGTTAACCCGAAGACCTGCAAAACGGGAACCCAAGAAGTGAAGCTTTGGTGAGGTTCCTAACACCAACTATTGTATCCAGGAAAGAGTGCAGAAATACGTCACTTAAAAGGTTAGTTGGTGGATGATATACAGCCATAGCTTGACACCACAGAAAATGGTGCCACACAAATTGGAAGGTGACACCTCGTCACCTTTGTGAAGGACCGTCTTTGCAAAGAGGTGGAAAACCTGATCTTGCGATGCAAATAAAAATGGGAAATGCACACATGTGGTGCTATGTGTGCCAGGACCAGGGACATCAGCATGTGGGGAGCACCACTGACAACTTTGAATCTGAAGACGTGTCGCACTGTCAGTGAAAATTACTCTTCCTCCTTCTGAAGGGAGAGACTTTTAAGACCTCAGTGGGGCCAGCAAGGGACAGGGTATTTATGGGGGAATCAGTGACAGGAGCATGCTGCTATAACCTTTGACTTGCCTAAGGGAAAAGTGGGACTCTGTCCTGAAACAAAGACTAATACTTTCCTCCTCCTCTCTCTTCTTCCTGAAATGCCAGGGCTAGAGGAAGAGTGACCGGAGTGGTGAAAACAGTGAAGTAAAATGTTACAAAATATGACTAATTCTATTTGTCATGTCAGCTCAGGTGTCAGAGAGTTGCAGGTCTAAAAACCAAGCCAACCTTGTTATTTTTCACTGCTTTACTCTTTCTCGCTTCTACTTGTTCTCACAGGAAAGATAGTGCAGGTTAAAATGTGTGGGGATGGGGGTGTTTTCTACTGAAGTAAATGTAATATAAGTGTAAAAAGGAAGAAATAAATTTCCATGACAAAGCAAAGAATTTGAGAAATATCCCATACAAACCAACTTGTTCATTAAGAAGAAAAAAAAAAAATCTTCAAGAAGTATATTTATCTTTCCCTGTCTGGTAACTGAAAAACTTCTTGATCTATAAACCCAGAGTCATGTACCAGTAGGAGTACAAGCATTATATATACCAGCTGCCTTCAAATCCCGTACACATGGCAGAAAGTATAAAGTAGGCTGAGTTTAACAGCACAGAGACCTTAAGCATATAATTTTAGCCAAAGGGAACTCCTTACAGAAGACCTGAGACAAAGAGCTCTGTGTCATAGGATCACAAGGCTTGATTAATTGTATGCATGCTTCAGCCAAAAGTACTGCTTTCGTCACTGTTCAACATGCTTATAGTTGAAGGTAAAAGGAGATTTCACACCAAAAGAGAAAAAAATGCACTGTTGTAATATCTAACTTCCACCTACCCTGGTGCACACTGAAATCCTCTGCCCTGGGTTAGAGACACAGGCATCCCAATGTGCCAGGTCTGGCGTATGGGAGAGAGTAAATCTGGTACCTCAGGATGGGATTAGAGAAGCTGTAGAGGAGAAAAAGAAGCTGCCCAAGCTGACGGATAAGAAATGTCTACAAGAGGCCTTGTGGTGTGAAGTATTTAGCGGTGAGGCAATTAAGCAGAGGCAGTTACATAGCTACCGCTGGGAGAGAAGGTGGCACCTATCTCCTTTGGGAGTCCTTGTTGTAAATCCTTTCCTGGAGATAAGAAAAATACTAAGAAATAACTAACAGTCACCTCCCCCATATTTTTCCCTTAGCCACATAAGAGGTAGGAAATCTGCTTTCAAGTCTTCCTCCTCTCTTCTCGCCCACACACCTGATTAGAACCTTGATCTCCCATTGAGGATAGTGGCCTCACCACCACCCTCTCAGGTATTTGGGAACAGGACTTTCTTAATACCCTTTGCTGAATCTGATCTACTTTGCTGTAGCTAATTAAATACCTGCATTCAATTATAAACCAAAACTGACTCTCCCACCTTTCTCTGAAAGGCCAAAGGATGATATTCCCCTAGGGTATGAGACACTCCAGTTTAAAGCACTGCTCCTGAGGAGATAGGCTCAGATGGCTAGGAGTTTTGAAAGGACTGGTTCCCAGAAGACCTTAAGGCATTTCCCACTCCACTAAACTTGTTCAGAGCCTGTCAGGAAGTGGTCCTGTCTACTTACCTGCACCACTGTAGTATCAGTTATACATGGAGCATCCCTTGTAGGTGCTCATGTCGCTAGTTCTTAAACATCTCTGGGGATACAGACTCCATGGCCACCCTAAGCAATCCATTCCAGTGCTCCCCTTGGGGGAGCTGTGAGCAAGTCAATCTCAGTGACATGTGAACACTGAGCATAAATACCCTTTGTACAACATACTCCTAGTTCAATCCAAGGTGCCTCATTTTCAGAGGTGGCTGTTACCTATTGATGCTCTCAGTGGATGTCTGATGGGTCACATATACCTGCCCAGGAAATATAGCTGGAGTACTGCTCCTCCTCCTGGATCACTGCAACAGCGAAGCAGTGAGGGTGCATGTGCTTATTGCTCCACAGGAACTAACAGCGCCAGAGAAACATTTTGCCAAGGATAGGAAAGACTGGCTGTTCCTCCACCTACTTTCAGTAGCAAGGGGAAGTATTAGAGTCCTCTTAAAGAGAAGAAAATGCATGGACATGAAAATAGGGTGGGAGGATGAAACCTGTCTGCATCAGGCATCCTCCTCCCTCCGGTACTACAGATGCCCTATCAAGAGGAAAAGGTTACATAATGAAAGAAGTCTGCCTACAAAGCCTGCTGCTACAAGAGTTTGCCAAGAAAAGAGACTCTCTCAAGAGTGCCTTACAACAGCCTTAAAGCAAGACATTACAAGCTAGAACCTCAAAGCAAGATCTCTGACTAATAACCTAGAAGGCATTAAAAGGATAGAAAGACCACTGAGTCAACCAAAAAAAGCACATAATGGGGCATCTCTGGAGATTCTCACTCACTAATGTTACTGCTATTGAAAATAATAATACTGGGGGGGTTTGATTACAGCAGAGTGTGGAGACCTGAGTGACTGGGGCTCATCGTATTTGGAATTCAACAAGCAAGGAGAGAATTTGAATCTAACTGGACAACGGACACATTATCACACTGAACTTTGGTTTTCAGTGCCTTCTCCTTAGGCCAGTCTAACTATGAATACTGTGCCCGGTTTGACTGATATGACCATGAGTCATGTAAAAAATATAATTGATATGACCAATGAACAAAGACAAATAGTGTTGCTGTCCATTAATTCCATGTTGTCCAAGTAGTTTTGTCTTGCTCTGTTATTATTTCAAGTCTGTTATTCTTGCAGCCAGGACCTGGATATGTATTGGCACAAAGGAAGGAAAATGGAAGTGTTACTTAGCTGCCTGGTGAATCATGAAATAAAATAGTCTTTCTTTGATTCAGATTTTGGTTAACAGTTTGAGATTGCCTGAGACAGATGCCAGTAAGACTATTACCATTCCCCAAAGTGGCCAGCTTCTGATGCTTCACTGATACATCTGGAACCGTTCATCATTTGTACATACATGTATTAAGTATACATCATTCTCTTCCCTTGAGCATTGTGATTCACATGCTGATGATATCAAGAGATCCCCAGCGAGGTGAGGGCCCACGTGGGTTAGGGGGCACCGGTGCATTTTCTCTGTCTGTCTGAAAGAAAAGCTAGGAACTAGAAAACCCTGTGCCCCCTTTTTGTGCACAGACAGCTGAGGTACAAGTGAACAGACTTACTCAAGATGCTACAGGCAATCTATGGTAGTGCTGGGAACTGAATACAGATTTCCTGAATCCTATCCAGTGCCTTAACCTCAAAAGCGTCCTTTCTCACTAATCAGGTATATCAGACGAGTCATCAGACACCTATATGTATATCTGCTTACCCTCAGATTTGTATACCTCTGTGGTCCTGAAAACTAGTTTGTTCTCTCCTGCCTCACCCACAGAAGTTTGATAAGGTGGTAAAACCAGCTTAAAAACTTCCTTTGTTCTGATGACAGGCACTGCAAATAGCAACTCTGCCCAAGCCTCTGACCTTGGTCATGAGGTCCTGAGAGCTGAAAGAGCTGTTGGATGGGCTCAATCCATATGGAAACTTCCTCCTGGTTTGTGCCATGTTAGTTGTCTGTTGGAGTATCGGTGGCTGGACGTGTGGTCCTAATGAAGGCAGTGTAGGCAAACTGCTGAAAGAGGCTCATCAGCAGTTCTCCAAAACCACCTCACCTGTACAGAAAGTAGAAAGGATGTGGTCTGCTACACAGAAAGTGCACAGGTCTCAAAGAGAAACCAAACAGTCTGGAAGCTGTCAGAAATCACTGCCAACGTCAGCAGCTGAGGATCCTGTTACCAGATTAGAGAAGCACAGATTCAAGAGCCATATGAAAACTCCAGGTGAATTCATTAGCCATCACTCCGTTACTTAGTCAACCTTCATGAGCAGAAGATCTGTCTTTCCATTTCCTTTGAGAGCAGGTGCTGCAGACCTTGTCTCTAGGCGCGATTGAAGTCTGCTGTGTTGAAAGGAAAGTTGACAGAGGTAGCAATAGGCATGACAGGAGCATATGAGACTCCTTAAGCTAATCATTAAAGCCCAGGATCAAGAAAGCAAGTGCTTACATGTGCCTCTGACAGTCTTGTCAAGCCAACAGAAAAAGAGGAGATGGGGGATGAACTCCTGAAAAAGTAACAGCTGAAAAGCAAGGCTGGTGTGATAGGATGGAAATTCCCAAAAAAAGGTGACTCAGGCAGTGGTATATGCTGGTATTAGCTAAAAACATGAAAAGCATATAAGGAAAATGTTGTGAAACTGGCAAACCTCATGGAAACTAAGACAAAATCAGCAGTTTAGAGAGATTAACCCATTATCACTGGAAAAAGACTTTGACTGGAAAAAAAGAAAGGGGATAAAAGTTTTAGAACTTCTGTAGCTGGTGGCAAAGCTTCTACAGATCTCAGTGGTGCCAAGACTTCATCTCAGGATCCTTGTCATAGGAAAAGAAAACACCACTATTCTGACCAGATGAAAGTCTTGAGTGGGGAGAGGCCAAGCTTTTCAGCTTTTCCACCATTCCTACCACCCATTGATTTTATGAGCTCCCCTTAACACCAGTGTCATTTCCAAAGACCAGTATAGCACGTGGGCACATCTGCACTGCACATTATAGTACTGAGTTAGCTCTAAAAGAACTAGCTTGAGGACGAGAAGCAATCCAGACTTATTAGCATGGTGCTCTACCCATGCTAATTTATTGTGCTAATGTAGCTATACCACTTCTAGGTATCCCTGAACAACACAGTGTTGTGAGATCCGGATCTGCCAAGAACACAGATGTGTCAGTAGGTTCAGTGAGGAAGGTCTGAGACTAACAGGTTGGTTAGTAATGTGAGGTACACCGAAGGAGGCTATTACTTTGTGCTGCTTTAATGCCTTCTAATTTTTTTAATTAAAGCTTGGTTACAATATCCCGTAGGGAAAAATCCCGTGCTGGCAAAAAGAGTAGGCCAAAAAACCTCACAAGCTCTTTTCTGGCATTAATGTCTATTACTCTAAGTAGTAGTCCAGCCCAAACTTGCAGAAGAATAAAGCTACCACACTCCTACCACAAAGACTGTTGTACTTTGCCAGTAATTGCTGTTTTTCCATATACAAGGACCAGATCATCTACTTTCATTCAAAATTACTTCTTTTTAGATTAAGGGAAAATGGCAGCAAGATGAGGAGAGAAAGGAATTAAAATAAAATGCAAGGTCTCCAAGAGACATCAGTGTGCGTTGACTTCCGTGACAGGCTGGAGCAGGAAAAAGGAAAATGGCTACTGTCTCTGCACACGCAGAATTTCTTTGAAATTCCTCATGTTGCTGTCAGGCTTAAATGTTTCCCCTATTACATCAGCCTTTCAGGGATCACAGTCATTTGTCTCCACTGATATCAAGCCTCAGAAATGGCTGAAGTCCAGTAAGGTAGCAGTTGGATGCATGTTTGCATTTAGGATCAAGACAGGTACCCAGCTACATAAAGGTTTGGCTCCAGAAGACCAGCAGTGCTGATGCCACCGGTGCCATCTCCATGTGCACCCTCAGATATGGTTAGGTCTGAACTTCCCCACTTGACTGTGACCGTGCATATCTCAGGATGCATGCGTACGGAGAGAGTAAATCATGTGGGGAAGAAAAAAGGGATCTTGTTAATTCAGTGGTCGTCTACGGCTGGGTCCTATCAGTGTCCCTGTAATACAGCACTAGTAGCAACAAACCAGAGAAATAATGCAATCACGGTAAAACTTTTGCTGGAGTTAGTCCAGGGGAGAGCTGGCCCTGGTGAAGGCAGTGGGGCAAGGCTGCTAGCAGCTGCCTGCTCACCTTGCTGGAGAGGGACGGCAGTGCTGTGAGAAAGCAATTGATCTGTGGGGCTCGACATGAGAGCGACAACCTGATTTATGGTTATGTAGCTGCATTAGATAAAGGAGCTGTGGCCTTTTCCTTTCAGCATAGGTGTGGTCATCACTTAATTATCCTTGAGAAGGTGGAAAGCATTAAAACCTCAGGAAACTCTTGTGTGAGAGTAAAAGTGTTAGGCAGATAAAATTACCTGCTAAGAATTAATTTTACTTTCTCCGGGGCTCTGCTCTTGTTTCCACCCCACATGCACGTATGCTCCGGCATGCACAGCTAAATGCATGCATGCAAATACTAAACAAATACATTCACCTTGAGAGCATTATTGACTGTTCGATATGGTTGGACTGCTTAAGTTAAAAACTCTCCAAAGAAAAGAGTTTGCAGATTCCTGTCAGCCAGAGATCTATTACTCATGCTCAACCATCTGGTATTTAATGAGAATATGACAAGCTGATTGTTATTTTTTTTCACATGGCAAATTGAAAAATGCGACTTTTTGATCTGTATTTTAATTACACCCCCTCTGATCTCTCTCTCTTGCACTTTCTTAGTAATACGACTTTTGAGAGTAAACACATTCTGACTTTCCCTATTAGCCCTGCCCCTCAAATGGCTAAAAAAGAAATGAATTTCTGTACTTTTCTCTTTTTCACCTGTGATCTGCAGAGGTTTAAAGAAAATTCTTTTCCTCCTAGCTGAAGAACCATGGAAGGGCTTCCAATGAGACGTGAAACTGCTTGGCTCTGCAGCCACCCTCAGTCCACTGCAGCTCCCTGCCCTCCTGCTTTTTCCACGTCATTGCAGGTCTCATGGAAGGGGAGTTATTTCATGTCACATTTCACGTTACAAGCATTGCTATCATCGAATAGGCTTATAGATTTGCTTGAATGTTGAAAAAATAATTTTTAAAAATCCCAACAAAACACTTTTGCCACACAAAGAGAGGAAGATGTTACAAGCCCTAGAAATCAGAATTTCTGTCAGACTAACCCCACTCAGTTCCTGACAAGTTGCTACCTGCTTAGTTGGGCCTCATGCATACAGCTGAAGCTAAATCAGGCTATATATGAAAACATGACTTTAAAGGGACCGGACCAAATCACATGACACATTTTTGTCCAAGTTCCACTATCATGTGACAATCTACAGTAGATTTATGAAATTAAGCACAGATGGCTACTTTGTTTTTGTTCTTTGAACTGACAGCTGCTGGTGTAAAAATAAATTAAATTAAATTTCATATAAATCAGACTTTGAGATTTTTTTTTTTGTTGTTTAAATAATCTTTAAGGCACCCCCCCACACACACACATACATTTTAATGTTTTACTGGTTCTCGCCTCTCAGCCCACACTCCTGACAAACTCCCAGGAGCCTTCCCCAGCTGCCCTGGCAGTGACCTCCCTCCTCATCTGGACACACACCTCCCAGGGGACACTGGACATACAGCCCCCATCCCCAAACTGACTCCAAGTGCTGGTGGGGACAACGGGTGTCAAGCCTGGCCAGTGGGCATGGCTGAATCAGGGCCATTTAAAGCCACTTTCCATCAGGAAACCCAGCTAAAAGAAGGGAAAACCCCATAAATTCTCCACCCTGCAAGCCTGCGGGAGAGTATTCCTAAGCCCTTAGGAACTGTCAACTCTGTAAGTCTGCATCTGCCAACAAAAGTGGGAGGATTGTTATTAACTGAGCTGCTAATAAACTGAATATATAGGGAAAAATTAAGGAAGTATTTTCTACATAAGGAAAGTAATGGCAGGTGCATAAAAGAGAATGAGATGACTTTTTAAGAAAACAATGTTTCAGGATTAGCCAAAGGGTTCTCCTATATTCACAAATCTCCGTGGAGCACTTTAAAGTCTTCTATGTTTGTATCACTTAAAGAGCTGCTATTTTAGGTCAGTGTAAATAAGTCATGTGTGCCGTCAGCCTTGTACAAGTGCTTTCTGCTGCTTAATAATACATGTGCTTGTCCATTATAGGGGCTACACGAGTATGTGTTGGGATCTAGAGGCAGTCATGCAAAGATCCTGTCTTTGGCATGGCTGCTTAATGCTTTGAATGAGGGCATAGGGTATATAATTGTGATGACCTGATGACCTAGAGCAGGGCAGAGGCTAAACCTAGCTCTGATCACAGCACCCAATAAATAATTCATAAGAAACCATACCATGGTATCACAGCTTTCCTCCCCAGTTATACCAACAAACCAGCACTATCACCTATCATTTTATTTAAACACAGTTAACAGGATTTGAGGTAGCAAGCCCTGTGGATTGATCACATCAGAATTCTGCTATTTCAGTTGCATTTCAGCAGTTTGCTGTGATTTGGTGGATGTTTGGGAATTAGAGTGTCTCAGATTCCCTCATGGAGGTGCATGGCAGAAATGATGCTGCTTAGATGCAGCATCCTACAGGACACAGCAAGCAGAGCCCTGCTGCCTGATATTCCCTTTGAATACACATAGATACTGACCTCCAGTCTCAGCTGTGGTTTGGGCATCCGAAAGACTTCCACCCCCATGAAAGCTATTCAGATGATTGGCCTCAAGTGGAGCAGGACATTTTGAAGCTGAGATCCCCACTGACCCAATATTTGCAGGTCCTGTATTGTTCACTCCCTTTTGTGTCCCAGCTCTCTCTGGGTCTCTTTTTCCATTTATATAATGGATTCATCAGTACAGGGACTCTCATTATGTGCCTATCCAGAAATTAGCACAATGGGGTCTTGTTCTCCGCAGCCCTCTAGGCAGGACAGCAGCAAACACAATTAGTTTTACTAAGGGTCTAAATTGAATAGTGTCATGCAATAGTTTGAATACAGGACAGAGAACATGAACTTTCTAGATCTCAATCATTTGATCATTTTGAAAATTTACAGTGAAATGTAGAAGTGATGGTAAAAAAAAAAAAAAAAAAAAAAAAAGAGTAGGCCTGTCCATATTGCTTAACTACTGAGTTAGTGCTGAAAAAGCACTCAGGTGTTGAGAACCATGAAGTCCTGTTAGGAAGCTGCTGTGTCACGTTTTCTTCAATCTATCTCCATGTTGCTGCATCCAACCAGGTAGTCATCACCTTGGATTAGAAGTGGGTTCTCATATTCTGAGCCAGTTGATTTACCTTGGAGTCTGAGGGGGAAAAATTGGGAGGAAAATGCCTGGTTTTCCTGATGGGCATCTGCAAGAGTTCATCAGGTGATATTTGTAAAGAATTTTGCCTTATATTCTTGTGATCTCATTCCCAGAGAACTCAATTCAGATTTGCCATTCC
This sequence comes from Ceryle rudis, assembly GCA_033439905.1. Classification (NCBI taxonomy): domain Eukaryota; kingdom Metazoa; phylum Chordata; class Aves; order Coraciiformes; family Cerylidae; genus Ceryle; species Ceryle rudis. The sequence continues at coordinate 14,262 of JAAGNO010001762.1, forward strand.
TCCAAGAGAATGAAAATTCAACAAATAAAACAAACTATTGCCCTGGAAAAGCCAAAACTCTGAGTCTGACTTGCTGGGAGGAAGATGCCAAAATACCTTTACAACTCCATGCCTCAGTACCAGTGTTAGGTTTGCAAGGTGCAAACACTGTGCTTCTGAGAAAAAAAAAAAAATGAAGAGGGTTTTGCTAACAAAGGGCTTGCCCAATCACACGTCAATGGACCTCCACAGGCTACTGAAACTGAGCATAATGTCTGCAAAATTAATAGCTGAAGAGTTATTTGGTAAAAGAAAATGGTGAAAAGAAAAAAAAAATAGTTTAAAATGACCCTTTTCTTCCCCCTTCAAATGATACAGATCTGATTTCTCTGACAGAAAAATAAGCATGTGCATGCATCTATATGGTGAGTTTTAAGGAGCGGTTTAGAAACAAGATTTTAAATAGAAAACAAAGGCACGTCAGTTAATAAGCATGCATTAATGTTGAAAAAGCCCCGTAATAGTGTTTCTTGTGCATATGTGGGAGTGAGGGATTGTAAGAACAAGTGGTGGCTGGTTGCCTGGGTTTATCAAAGCCCAGTAGGGCAGGATCACCTCTTTGTCTTAGCTGCGCTCAGAGTCATCAATCCCTCCTGTTCCTTCCGGAGCTGTGAAAATGTCAAGGGAGAAACTCCTCCTCCTCTAACAAAACCAAAGTGCCATGAAAGCCCCAGCTCCGGGCAAACACCCACCACACTGGATGTCTCAGTGGGGCCTGGGGGTGCGCAGCCAGCTGGGTCCCGCTAGGCTGGTGGGATCCCACAGCCCGGCGGCTGTGCTCCCTCCAGGGCTTGCAGCCCTCTGCGAAGCAGGTAGGGGCAGGCCTGGCCTGGGCGCCATGGGAAGGAGAGGCTTTGAGTTACCCCTGAGCAGAGGCTGGCCACATTTCCATGCCCTGATAGGGCAGTGCTGGAGGTGTTTTTGTTTTATGGTTGAGCTCGCACCTGAAACCACAGTTCCCAAACAGCCTCGAGCACACCCTGCTCTTCTCTACCCTTCCCATTGCCTCATCCACTTAGTCGCAGACCCCAAAGTCTCCCCCCTTTTTAACAAGGCAACCCCCAATCTGCCTACCCTACCTCCCCAGCCCCTAACAAAACCCTGCCAAGGGTTTACACCACTGCACTCCAGCTCCCAGAGTCTGCTCCAGTGCTCACAGAGCCCCCAGGGAGTTAAAAGCCACTTAAAACACGGCAGAAGGGAAACGGCCCTTTGCTGTCTGAGGGGGGCCAGCGTCCCGTGGAGAGCTGTAGGTGACTGCCTTCATCGGTCAAAAGAAGGGCACAGTCTGCGAGATGCTGTGGTGGGAGGCAAACAGGGCAGACAGAGAGGAATGCAACCAGGGCAGCACGGATAGCTGGAGGGACAAAGAGGCAGCCAGAGAGTGGCTGAGGGCAAGAGGGGAGAGGAAGGGCTGGAGGACAGGGAGGAGGGTGGAGAGGGTGATGAGGTGCAGGGTGATGTGGGAGATGTAATCTAAGGAAGAGCTGTCCAGAGCCTCCAGGCTGGGAACCAGGTGATTGAACACGATCTGGGGGAAGCAGATGCCTTCACAGCACCTGCGGTGCAGCCCCCACCCAGAGGCACTAGAGCTGCCAAAGTGCTCTGAATCAACACAACCCACATGTGAAAGGCTGAATGGCAAAGCAAGAAGTTAACTTAAATGTTGCTCCATACAATAGTGTTAGCAAGCTAGAATCAAAGACTTTCTCTCCTTCTTTACCTGGTGTAGTGCTGGGATAGCATGGGTTGGGAGGTTATGTTGCTGGTTTCCCCAGCAGGACCAGAGGCCTGAGCTGGTGGCTGGGGGGGATGCTAGTCCCTTGCCACAATATGAGTAATGGCTTGCAAAGGCACCTGTGCTGCTACGTGGCCTTCTTGCCTCATTCAATTCAGGTAGGGGCTGTGGGCAGAACAGTATTTTCCAAAGTGTGCTCAGCCTGAGAGACAAATATTTCTCTGCCCCCCATCATTTTATTGAAAAATTATTCTACCATAAACATCCACCCCAGGAAGTGATTTCATGAGGAAACAGACAGAGACAAGTATCTGAACCAGGTAAAACCTCAGATCAGTAGCACAGGATTAAGTACAGGATTTGCCCCAGCTTGATAGCATTACTGTGCTTGTAATTAAAAGTATCTCTTCTTCTGATCGTAAAGATAACCTTCTAAGTGTTGCCAACCATAATCTAGATCAGTCTCATATATTTAAGCCTGCATATATCCTGGAACAACAAATACATCTGAGAAATAGATACCATCCTATTGCTGTTAACAAAGCATCATTGCTAGTGGTAACAATTCACTATTTAACTGTTCAGCTCATCTTTTTTTCTTTGTTGCTTCCGGATGTCATGGCAGACACTGGTAGAAACATTTCCAGTGTGGTATTATCTTTGTCAGGAATGCTCATGACTCTCAAATACTTTAGATCATGTGAGGTCATGTTTAAGGGACAGAGACAAAAGGATATTCCTCCTTCTCTGTAAATTCCACTTCTTAAAATTCCAAAATCTGGCATTACCTCCCACATCACCTACATTGCCCAGATCCTATCCTCTCCATCGAAAGCAACCAAGAGCCCACAGCACCTCCCTCTTTGCCACTACGAGTATTGACAGTATAGCTTAGGAAGAAACAAAGTATTTACAAAGTAAAATATAAAATTTCTACAATGGCAGGTAGGTTAAATGATGGGTTAAATGAATCTCTTGAGGTGCATCCCACGCTAAAGGATGAGGCCATGTCAACCTTTCTTCCCAAGGGATGCTGTAAGTCACTGCACCTGCTATGCTCAACATGGCCCATCAGTCCTAAGGATCTCATCTTTGGGAAAAAGAGCCATATCACCATATTGCCTTCAGGATTTCCAGGCAGAGCATACAGGGAGCCACTCTGAGAGGCAACTCAGCAACTGCCTCACCTCACAAGCAGTCATAGGGGAGGTAACCTTGGTGGGAGGTCAACAACAGTCAGGACTGGGCCACATCCCTTCTACCTGCCCCTGTGCTCTTGGCTGCCTTCGTCAGCCCCTGTTTCCTCCTCTTGTGGTAACTACCTCCAGGCAGGCAGGGGAATAGGTCAACCCAGTTTCCTAGAATAGAGACATACACTTCTTCTGCATGACAACTAGCTGCTGCCACCTTTGTGAGTTGTTATTGTCCCTCTATGGGAAAAATACAGTGAAGAAAAGAGGTTCATGTCTCACACAGTTTTAGGAAAGAGCTATCTTCTAATCCAGGGGAGCAGAATGTGAGTCCCACTGTCTCCAGTGGCAACCTCAGCTCAAGAAAGCAAAACCTGTAATGTTACCACAGATTTTGTTGCCTTCAACAGCTACTGACGAGCCATTAAACTACTTCAAATAAATCAAACTAAAAAATAGGCCTAGATTGGCTCGTGGTTTCAATACATATTAAAATTTTATGCCTGCCAGGCCAAAGTTTGTAGTAAGAGATGTTTCTTAGTGACCTGGGAGTAGGTATGTAAATAGTGAATTAGCAAAATGTCCATATGACACAGAATTTTTTAGGTTACTCAAGACTATGGGGAGCTATGACATGTTCCAGAAAGACTTGACCAGACAGCATGATGGAAGATGAAATTCAGTGTAGACATGTGCAAGCTAATGCACACTGCAGGAAATAATTTAGGCTTTCATACATGCCAGGGGACTGTGAATTAGTGATGAGAGGCACTATGGTGGACACACAATGCCTTCAGTGCAGCTAGCTGCTCAAAATATAGCTCAGGTCAGAAAACACGAGGGAAAATTCAGCTATCTAAAGATGAGTGGTCTGGTACTTACACTGAAGCAACCTTCTGGGTCAGTCAAGAACATAATTTAAAGCTATCCGGGAATGAGGCAGCTCTGGAATCAATTGTCTCTCTTTGCCTCAGCCAGGTCTTCCAGGGCTCACGTTTTACACACCGAGAAGGTCAGGATTGGTTGTTGAGCTTTGTAAGAGATCTGGATGCCACTGAATTCTTTATCCATCCATGAAGTCTTTGAAAAGTGATATTCCGACAAGGTCTCAAACTTGGCAATTAAATTCCCATGAGCTGGAATTAGAAAAGGTATCCCACTTACACAAATAGATTGCATAGATTTTATATTGGAGATACTTTCAACAGCACAGATTCCCTGGGTTTTGCTGTGAATTTGCTATATGCTCCTTCAACTTAAGGCACTATTGCAGTATCACCAAAACCAAATCCCCCTTACAGTGTGGAGTGGGAAACAGAAGACCTTTTTTTTATTATTTTTACTTTTAAGACAAGGGGCATAAAACAATGACTGGGAATAAAAGCCAAATCTGTATTTAATTTCTTCAATGTCTGTGTATATAAATGGAAGTTATTTACATAATTTATGGAGGATGGTATATGTGAATTGAAGTCTCAAACCCTCTCAAACACACTTGCTCAGGCATGATGTGTGGAACACTAACACTCTCAGACTGTGTGCAGATTGCAATAGTAAAAAAAAAAAAAAGAAAAAAATCACCCTAATACTATGCATTACAATAATAAATGCAGGAATTAGACTTTTTTACCTCTCTGTAAATAAATTATGCATATGTACTTTTAAATTAACCAAATTAAATGATTAAAGACACTCCATTCCTTCATAAACTTGTCTCGGGAGTCAGGAATGCAGCATATAAGCAGAGGTCTCTTGTTCCTCTGAGCCTCGCTGTTTTATTTGAAGCACTCTTAGATGCACTTCCCTTTCTTCCCAGCTTTGCAAGGATAGAAGGCATTTTATTTTCCCTTCAGCTAATTATTTTCAGATAAATGCAAGTGTTGAGATTAGAAGCATCACTTTTGTTTGCATCCCTTTGGTGGGGTGTTGCTAGTGCTGGAGAAGTACCTCAGAAGTCAGTCTGCTCACAACCACCGGTTCCAACATCTCTGCCTCTGGATTTAACAAAGGAGGTCAAATAGGGCACAGCTCTTCAAGGCTGGGCTAGCAGTGTAAGTGGACAACATTCCCAAAGCACAGGTTCATAGTGCCTTTGTGCAAAGTACCACTGTATTATTTTGCCAGTGATGACATGATTTGTCATGTTACATGGCACCATGTTGTGGTATGCGGTACCATGTTTCACACTTGTCTACAAACATTCTTGCCCATTTTAATGTAGGAGAGAGTTTAGTCCATAGCTCAACAGACTCATTTCTTGCTCATTGCATGAAATGGCTCTGTAGCCTAAGCCTGAACTGACCGGTAACAAGGAGAAGATATTGCAGATATTTGAAGAATGCTTCTTCCTCAGTATTACCAGTGCTGTCCTACCACCACAGTACCTAAGAGGGCTCAATTCTGCTGCATCCTAGATACCAGATTATCTCTGATTTTCCACAGAATCTCTGGACGGTATCTGTTACTCTCAAAGCACTTAGCTCAAAATGTCTCTTTGTAGGTGGAGAAGCAGGCACAGAAAAACTAAACACCTTTCTCAAGATCACACAGTAGCGCAGTGGAATTGCTGGGACATTTGACTCTCAATGTACCTCCTACTCCTGGGCAACACCACCTCCACACACCATGGTCACTTCAACAGCTGAGCCACTGCAAGATGTTGTTGAAACTTTGCTCAGCAACACAGAGAAACTTGGTTCACAGACAGCTCAAGCATTTACACATGTTAAAACTCCCCAGGTCTGTATTACCAGAAAGATCTTGAGAGGTCTGAATGTTAAAAAAAACCCTAAACAAATAACAAAACAAAACAGGAATGTCCCTATAATATAGATTTCAACTGTATTTTACACATCTCTGCTGGAGAAGAGTACACAGACTTGTCACTGTGTAAAAATGTGGTTTTTAGTGCAACTCTCTCCACACGCATCAGCTCAAGTGCTGATGCTCGAAGTAGTGTGAATGCAGAAGGAGTTTAAGTGAAGCCAGTGCAGGTAAGTCAGTCACACTTCACAGAGCTTGCTAGTATTCCTTTAATTGCACCTGTAAGTACAGTGTGTTGATATATGCTCTCAATCACTGCATTTTGACCGTGTTTTCCTTTCTTGCTATAAAATCAGCCTCAGCCTTAATGAGCTGCATGTCAGACAGTGATATCTCTTGAACCATCTTTGGTGTTTTGGAGAACCCCATTTTCAACAGCATAAGAAACTGACTCTTCACATTCATATCAACAGAGTTTTGGGAAGCAACTTCTAAATACAGGCAATGAGATTAAGAAAGATAACCGGATTTAAACTGTATCATTATGAGTTTATGAATGGAATTATAGATAAATATGAAAAACAGTAGCTTCATGGAGCCAGATTTACTAATACAGAAGTTTCTGCCCATACTTGGTATACTAAGCATTGCACTCATCTTGGAAATTAGGGTAGCTGTTCCGAGGTAACTAAATAGTAAGACTTCTATGATTCAGACACAAAGTAGTTAAAATGTACCAATTTAAAATGAAAAGAGATAACTTAAAACAAAACTCCACAAAACCAAACTAAAGCATTTATTCGTTTGGTTTAATCTTTGGAGGAAAGCAGGGAGGCAATTTTAATCTCAGAGTTCTAACAATGATTCTGCTTGATCCTAAGCAAACAAGGTTCATACTTCTTCCAAGATTTTTTTTTTAATGCTATTTAACATCGACATATTTATTGCAAGTTCCTGTGTACAAATATAGGCTCCTGATGAAATGAAGATTATTAGCTCATCTTGTTCATAGCATGAACCAGGAATTTGGGATATTAATGGGGCATATACACTGGGAAATGTTGTGATCTTTCATTTAGATATTTTCTCTTCCAGAGCTTTACACCTCTCAGTAGCTGACTTATCATCAGCATTTGGAACAGTGGAATGCAACATTCACTAGGCCGTGAGCTCTTTGAAATTTGTTTCTAGCATGATGTGTCACCAATCTGCCTGTGGCCTACGGCATCAGAACAGTACAAATAATTAGTGCTACATTTTCCTTCTCCCAGCTGTTTGCAAGACTTACTAGTATGCATTTTCAGCATCACAAGAAGCTGCTATAAGCATACATACATGTATGCACACCAAAATGTGAATCATATGGCTGTAGAAACCAGGAAATACTTTGCACTTTTAAATCACCTAGGTTCTTGGTTTTGCATTTGGATTCTGTGTGGGACGTATGTGAAGGACACATGGGAAGGACAAAGTCCACAGCATCTGTGACAGCAGGTACACAGTGGGATGGCTGGAAGAAAGCACGTGAGAAAATGAGAAAGAATTATGTGAACAACAGAGGACATGAAAAGCATGGCTCAGGATGGAGAGGGGTGGTAGGGTTGCTCTTCTGCTCCACATGTGTGTGGTTTGGCAGCATCCCACTCAGATCAGATCCCACTCTTGCACAACTTCTGGTCTCTCATGGCCATGGTCTTTTCTGCAGGTGAGCTTCCATAGAGCAGCTCAGATAAGAACACAGGGATTGTCCACTCAAGTTAGGAACTAAATGTGGATGGGCTGAGCTTAATGGTTACCTTCAGTGTGAGGTGAGCAGAGCTGAATCCCACTTTTTGTATTGCGTCACAATGTGTTAAGAAGTATTGGAATTTGATAGCTGAGAGAAGATAGATAATCATGCCAAGCTACTTTCTGCAAACATATAAAAGAAAACATTTGTTTAAAATTAATCTAAATATTCTATAACACTGATAGGAAACATAGTTTTTCATGATTTTCCTCACTCTTCAGAGCTTTCTTATTGTCCTTTGCCTGGTCTCTGCCTATTTCCCACTCTCTCAAAGAGTGCTTCTGCAGTGCAACTTCAGCCCTTAACTCCAGGAACTGCTTTAGGTGAGAAGCCACTACTGCCCTTCCAGAAGTTTCCAGTTGTAAAAATGAGTTCTGACTCAGCCTTCCTCTGTCACCAAATGTTTGCCATCCATCAGTCCTTCATATGAGCATGTTTAAAACCTGCATAAATTTTGAGATTTTTAAGTTGTTTTGAAGGTTCAATTTGCCTTTGAGAGTCAAATTGCTCTTCTCCATTGTGGAGGCTCGCACAGTCCCTGGTAAGAAACCCTACAGCTCTGACACAGGTTGCGAACATCTCTGCCCTTACACAGCCTGACCGAGCAGATGCATTTCCATGTTCTTCCTTACTGAATGGCTGTACAAACTAACTGCTGAGCATCAACGTATTTAACAAGAGCCATAAACACCTATGCTGTATAGGCCTCAACCACAGTAAATAGTGAGGTACCTGGAAAGACATTTTTGATTCAACCCACTATTGGGAAAACTGAATATGGAGCTGAACTTCACAAACTTTGCAAGCAATTCTGTACTGCTTTTCTAAAATTATGACTAAATGTGAAAAGTGTGGAGCTTGGCAATCTCTGTTCCAAAAAAAATGTACTGGAGAACATGTCCCTATTTTTATCTATGTAAGTAAAAATATTCCAGAAGACATTAAACTTGACTATAGAACTTCTTGTCAGAACATGGCATGCAGCACATGAACTTAGGAAGATTTAAAAAAAATTCCAACACTGGACTTACTAGAAAATTAATCTGAAAAAAAGAATTGAAGAAGACATAATAATTTCAGGAATGCTAAGTGAATATAATCATGGAGCTCTTACATTCTGGTCCAACAATCTTGCTAAAATGGGATTATGAAACCTGAGAACTTTTTAATGCACCTGAATTCAAAGCCAGATGTCTAGAAATCAACATATAGGCTCTACCTGTGAACTGTGAAAACTGTATCATTGATAGTGATTCAAATGATGAGCATGGAATTCAACAAGATCTTCAAAGAAGCACTAAGACAAAGAGGTCCACTGGAACACTTTGATACGTGACCATGCAAAATCGCATTTAAAAACATAAATGCCACCATAACCAGTCTTGGTGTTACAGCTACCAACATATATTCCAGTGGAGAAATATTTGAAGAGTACTGAAAAATTAGGGGAACACAGGCTGGAGGATACAGCTTACAATGGGAGGCTTTCTTTGCTTATCTCATCACAAGAAGTAGCCTGGAAGGTAAACTTGATTATTCCATACAAGCATATTCACAGAGGGAAGTTTCCAGGGACTGGAGAAGGAGCTTTTGCATCCAGCAAAACAAAGCAGTAAAAAAACTACCATTAGGACCTGAAGCAATAGTAAAATTCTTTTTGTTGTTGTTTTTGAAAGTGAGAGTGATCAAACATTGAAACAAGCTGAAAAGAACAGCAATGGATTCATCATCTTTTCCTTTCTTTGTATCAACGTTGGATGCCTTTGTCTTAGCCAAATGTATATTATAGACATGTACCAGGTAACTGGATGCAACTGGGGAGGTCAGGGTCAGTGATTTAGTGGACCCTTCCAGCTTCAAGTTATAAATCTAGAGTTGGAGTGTTTACTCCTAGCACATTCTGGAAAGGATATCATAGCTTCTGCTTCAGGGCTTTCATCAATCTCTTTCAAGGATCACGATAAGGATCTTCACAGAAGCGGTTTCTCAAATCTGCAAGTTCCTCAGCTACTTATTCTACATTTCCATTACACATCAGTAGTGTAGATCCTGGCTCCTTGTGCTTCATCTGTCTTTTTCATGGTCTTTTTGGCCACCTGGACCATGCCTCTTCAGACATGTCCCCAGCTGATAGCAAGGTATTGTGTTATGTCTGCAAGACTTCTCATCCCTACAAAATTACCCAAGATTCACAGAGTTCCGTGTGTTTCTATAGGTTTTGCTCTGCAGTCCAAGGTTAGCTAATGAACACCTCGATTAAGCATTCCTGAGAGATGATTTACATTTTTTCATTAAAAATGTCACTGGAAGTCCAGTCTTCCCATGCTACAATATTTGAAGCCACTGCTGATGTTAATTAAAGCAGAAGATGACAGCAGTTGGAAAATGAACACTTTTCTCTGCTCAGATAAATGACCTTTAACGAGTGCTTGTTCTTTAGTTAGACTAGGTCATTACTAGACATTACTGAGCATTTTCAATAAACCTGGAATCTCTGACTCATCTTCATCTGTAAAACTGAATGCTGAAAAGTAACAGAGACTTCTGTGTGTGGTACAAACTGTTATCTACCACCATACCAGTCTGCCCCACCAAAACAGACAGGTAGCATCATTTTGCTCTGAGAAGCAGAAGAAGGGAGGTCGTGAGCTTCATTTTCTCTCTCACAAGTAGAGCTTTTCCTTTGCTGCGCTGAATCAAGCTTGGGAAGATTGAAGACAGCCCTCCCCTGACACAGTTCCTTTTATCATCAACTGCAGGTTGTGGAAAACGGAAGAAAAATAAACTTGCAGTCTGTGTTGTCACAGGTTGCAGCCACATCCAAAATCCAGGCAGAATAAACTTTAAATAGCTGCACTTATGCACCTAATCTCTGGGCTGTAACTTCTTTTCACCATGGCTGCAATCTGGGGTGGAAAACTGCAGCTGGTTGTGCTCTGAGCTCCTGATGCCACAGTTTTTCCTAGTTTCTTCTAGGGTGCCATCCTCCTTACAACACTGGAGTTTCAGAGTGCATTTCTTGAATAAATCAATTTAGGGAGACTTTCTGTGCTCCTATCTCAGTTTCACAAAAGATCATAGAATCATCAAGGCTGGAAAAGATCAACCATTAACCCTACTCTACCAAGTCCACCATTAAGCCATATCCCTAAGCACCACATCTATACAGCTTTTAAACATATCCAGGGATGGTGACTCAACCACCTCCCTAGGCAGCCTGTTCCAGTGCCTGACAATCCTTTCAGTGAAAAAATTTTTCCTAACGTCTGGTTTAAACCTCCCCTGATGCAGATTGAGGCCATTCCCTCTTGTTCTGTCACTAGTTACGTGTGAGGAGAAACCAGCACCTACCTGTCTACAACATCCTTTCCTTCCCCTCAGCCTCCTTTTCTTCAGACTAAATAGCCCCAGTTCCCTTAGCCGCTCCTCGTAAGACTCATTCTCCAGGCCCTTCACCAGCTCAGTTGCTCTTCTCTGGACCCACTCCAGCACCTCAATGCATTTCTTGTATTGAGGTGCCCAAAACTGAACAGAGCACTCCAGGTATGGCCTCACCAATGCTGAGTACAGAGGGACAGTCATCTCCCTGGTGCTGCTTGCCACACTATTTCTGATACAAGCCAGGATGCTGTTGGCCTTCTTGGCCACCTGGGCACACTGCTGGTTCATATTCAGGCATTTGTCAATCAGTACCCCCAGGTCCCTTTCTGCTGAACAGGTTTCCAGCCACTCTTCCCCAAGCCTGTAGCATTGCCTGGGGTTGTTGTGGCCCAAGTGCAGGACCTGGCAATCTCATGGAACTGAGGACAAAGTTGCAAGCATCACACCCACCATGCAGAAGAAAATGCAGTCACTCTGTTCCAGTACTTCTGGACAAGATGGGGTAAGGAAAACAAAAATCTCCCACCCAACCTCTTTGTTTAGAGGGGAGGGCTTCCCACCACACTCCATGGCTAGTGGGCTCCATTAAATCTGTCAGCTCGCTCCTTTCTGTGTGAGACACTAAATGGAGGTTCTGGGCATACACTTTGCAGAGAAATCATTCTGCAGTTTAAGACAGTCAGAACAGAGGGCCTGCTTAGGAAGCAGTTTGAAATTACTGAGAGCAGCACTTCACATTTCCACAGCAGAAGCCTTTATAGGCTGGAAGTCTCAAACCTTGATCACTTCCAATTGAACCACTTATAAAAAATGTGCACTGCTGGAATTTTTAAATGACTGTGTGCAGTGTGTACTGACTGAACATTAGGGGCCTCAATTAAATAACAGTTCAGAACATAATGAACTGAAAAATTTCACACTCTCTAAAGTGAGATAAGTATGAAGTGAAGAAGAGAGAATTAAGAAATAGTGCTATGAACGTGGCACCAGCCACTGCCTGATAAGATTCATCCAGAAACACAACAGAACAGCTTGTGAACTAGTGTTTTTTTCCAGACCCCTCAGAAGGCAAAGGAACCAGTCAGGTCACATTTTTAAAAAAGGGGTGATGCCACTTGTGCTGAAATAGGGAATGCACCTAGCCTGTGAGCATGGCTTGGTCATGTCTGAATTTAGGCACTTCTGGATGCACATTTAGAGTCAGATGTTCTGTGCTGTAGCTGAGTAGATAATTTGGAGACCATGTCTAAGGTTCTGGCCTGAGATTCATCTGACACTGAGTCTTTCTGCAGTTCTTACATTTACTAATTAAATGTCACTTCCTATGACCCATCTGAACCAGACAGAAGTAATACAGTATCTGAAATTCTGCTTACAGGTTGGAGAATGATACAATGAAGACTGTCCCTACTGTACTTTTCTCTGCACCTCAATGAAAGGAGAAGGAGGAACAGCAAAGGCAGGGATCCTATGCAACAGCAATGAGGCACTTGCTTCAGAATACTGCAGCATGCTTTACCAAGGAAAAAAACATCACTCAGAGTGCCAAAATACTGCGTTTTCATAGAATTATAAGAATGTTTTGGGTTGGAAGGAACATTTAAAGGTCATCTAGTTCAACCCCCCTGCAATAAGCAGGGACATCTTCAACTAGATCATGTTGCTCAGAGCCCCATCCAGCCTGATGCTGAATGTTTCCAGTGATGGGGCATCCACCACCTCTCTGGGCAACCTCTGTCAGTGTCTCACCACCCTCATCATAAAAATGTCTTCCTTATATTTAGTCTAAATCTACCCTCCTTTAGTTTAAAACTATTACCACTTGTCCCACCACAACAGGCACTGCTAAAAAGACTGTCCCCATCTTTCTCCTAGGCCGTCTTCAAGTACTGAAATGCTGCAATAAGGTCTCCTTGGAGTCTTCTCTTCTTCAGGCTAAAGAACCCCAACTCTCTCAGCCGTTTCTCACAGGAGAGATGTTCCACCCCTCTGATCAATTTTGTGTCCTTCTTCTGGACCCCCTCCAACAGGCCCTTGTCTTTCCTGTCCTCCAGAGCTGGACGCAGTACTCCAGGTAGGGTCTCACCAGAGAGGAGTAGAGGAGCAGAATCACCTTCCCTGACCTACTGACCATACTTCTCTTGATGCAGCCCAGGGTACGATTGGCCTTCTGAGCTGTGAGCACACCTTGCCAACTCATGTCCAGCTTTTCACCCACATCATCATTTTGGTAACCACTGTCTTCAAACAGGTGCTATTCTTCCTTTGTTCCATGCCTGGTTTATTAGCTTTAGAGGTAAATCCCTTTACAGACATCCCATGATCTTTTATTTGGTTTGAAATGGAACAAAATGAGATATCATTCCAGTAAGTACCATACTTATCCCTTTACCAGAGAGGGCAGGGGTGTCTTTAGAGATCTTGCAAATATGAAAGATGTTAAAAAAATGACACCCGAACAAACCTAAACAAAAAGGAAAACTGACACACCTCAGATTTTTAGGCTTATTAGGTTTAACATTTCTGTGTTTGTGGTTATGTTTCCAACTGACTTACTACTATTGCTCTATCTGTATCATTTCATCACAGTCTTTTCAATCACCTCAATGGCACCTGTTTTATGCATGTTCTCCTTCTTCATATAAGTGGTCCTATAGCCAAATACTAACTGACCAAAGCAGCTGTTGCCTTTAGGAGCCTGTGAAGGCTGAAGATGATGGACAGCTGTATCAACCTCTACTGAGGTTGGCATACCACTTAAATGCTCCATTTGACTTGTAACTAGACCAAAAAAGGTCAGAAAGCTGAAAAGCACATGGACCTTATTTAGTGACTATTTCAAGTGATAGAGGGTTAACTTAATTTGCCAGCAAGTGTTCATGGAACTATCAAGAATCAGGTGGGAGTCAGGAGTTGCTTTTATTCCAGTTTACCTGATATAAACCCAGCATATGAAAAAAGCTAAAGCAAACTACAAAAGCCATTTATAAGCATATGCGGTAAATTTAATTATTTAGGAGTTCTATAAAAATTGTAAGTATGCTCTGATCTTCAAAAAAGTTGTCAAATAAAATAAAATAGGAGGGAAACTTATGCACACTTCCTCAAGCTCCATATTGTCAAACTGATGAGTCTGTTATCAAAGACTCTGTCTGACTGGTCTTTCGAGGAATGTAGGAAATCCAGCTCAGACCACTGAACTTCCATTCTGTCATGTGTAGAAAAAGCATCAAAAGCAATGCAAAAACCTTGCTCCTTAGACAACTGCGTAATTATCTGCCCATGGGATAAATTTCTACCTTCCCCCCCTCAATACGAATCTGCTTGCAATCTTAGGGCTGAGCATTAATTATATTCTAAATTTTGTCTATTTTCTTTAACAGAAATCTGAAGCTTTAAGACTAATGCTCTGTCTTTTCAGACGACTCCTGAGTGGTGAGTTTCTTGTTTTGTTTACTATAGCATGAAGCATCAGCAGTAACAATGTCTGATCGGACTGGTTTGCGGGCCTCTGCCTCATAGACTGCCCCTGGTCCTCCTATGTAGAGAAGGATGTATGGGTCTGGACCAAAAAAAAAAACAACTTTCCAATTCAGATGCAAGTTTGTTCTTCAATTTGCAACAAAATTAATTCTTGACCAGCTGCACCAGAGGACAAAAAGCCATTAAGATATTGATCACTTTTGAATCTTTTACTTCAACACTTCAAAGAAAGGGGTTGAAGTCTTTACCTATACTAGCTTACACTCTTCAATAAAAGGTCATTTCAAACCCAAACCAGGACTTTTAAATTTAAGTTACTTTTGCAAAAAAATGAGGCATGGTTTTCTTCTGGCTCTCACAACTGACTTTGAACCATGATTAGGGCCATTTCCACATGGATTTTCTGCAAGCTAACAACATACAAGCTTATGATGCAGGTTTATCCCTACAACAGGGCACTAACTGGCTGGTGATTTTCATGGGACTCATCAATCTCTAAGCTCTCCATAATTTTGCCAAATTCAAAGATGGTTAAAATACTTGACACTTAAGTAATTTAGGAAACAACATTTAGAGAAATACAAAGAGATCATGTCACTGCCCAGGATTTGTTTCTTTAACAAATCAGCCTTGAAAAATCAAAATAGTATGCTTTGACAGATCTAATGTTTTCAGAAGTTTTCAACATGAGGAAGACATGGTAAATCTCACCCTTTCCTGCAGATTTGTGCAGTTTAGACCAAGACATTCTTGAGAGCACATTTTTGTCACTAAATCAACCAGCTATGTCTAGCCCTGCAGCACCTTTCATTACATGATGTATCTGTATCAAAACTACTCTTTACCTTGAAGTCTTTAGAGGATTTCTCATACAGAAGTTCCATTTTGACTTTGTTCTCTGTATTTCACTATTTATATCTTCTTGGAAATGGATGACCAGGCCATATCATTACGTCTTCTCCAATGTTTTTCTAAATAACTCTTTGCATTTGCCACCACTGAACCCAGAGAAGTCAGATCAGAAAAGGTACATTTACACTCATGAATGCCCACCTGCCCTTGGGGGAGGCTTAGCACTGCTCTTACAGCATTACTTTCTTCCCCCAATCCATGGCTAGGGAAAAAACCAAAACCAAAACCACAAAGCTTAATCATCTTCTATTCCTAAAGATTAATTACTTATTTTAGTATTTGCTCTAAACAATTGGCAGGCACACCTGTTTTTCTCTTCTAGAAACAATTTTGTAGCTTGTTCACAAAACTATTTGACACGATCCTGAAAAGATTTAACAAAACCATGTCTTGTGACTAGAACCACAGATTCAGGCTCTGCCACCCCACTGTAGCCCCTTCTTCTTGTCAAGAAACATAATAATGTTTCTTCATCTCAGGAAAAAGTACTGCAAAAATTCAGCTTTGTGAGAGCTGCAAGGCATTTGGAAACTATTGGGAGAAAACGTGCCATGAAAGTGAATGTCTTCACTGTGTGATGCAAATATATGTTAAGCAATAAAATTCTAGTTCCTAAATAGGCTTGCCTTGTTTTGATGTTCAAGGATATGAAAAAAAGACATAGATACTTCTCATTTTATGCTGCCAAGATATAAAACTTGACTATTTTTATACAGTTAGCCAATATGGATGACAAAAATAGCTTTGTTAATAAAGAGAAAGAAGAGGAAAAGGCTAGCTAATTTCTTGTGATGCAAAACTGTAAGGTCCTCTTCAAGACTGCACATCATTTTTAGGCTGAAGTTCTACCTGTTGTACCTTGTTTCACTGAGGAAAAATGCTGCTGCTTCTTGAAGCTCAGCTTAAGAAGACTGAACCATTCTGTCAGAGAACATTACTACTCCCAAAAGTAAAATCTGAAGAAAAGATTAATATACTTTGCTGAGAGTAAGCTTGACAACTATCATTGTACTGTGTATTTGCTTCTCATGGTAAATCATATTTGATCATTTGAAATGATTATCTAGCTTTAGATGAAAATCTTTTAGACCAAGTGGCTATAAATCATGTGTCCCACAAGTATTACTACTAACTAGCGAGCATTTTAGACAGCATGACCACAGGCTAGTAAGTCCTCTCAAAGGGAGAAGGGGCAGAGAGTACCTCAAGTGTGTGCATGCACGTGTGTATGTAAAAAAATCTGGGGACAATGCAAGAGTTTTTAAAGCAAGTTACACCTCTCCTGTGAAAAATAAGCCACATCAGTGCCAAATTGTATTGCAGTATTTTAAACTCAAAAGTCACACTTTTTTTTCCAGGGGGGAAATAGTTTCATCTGATCTTGAGTGATGATACTAGAAAATAAATGTTGTGCAATTACATTGGTGAACATGTTAATAGTGCTGGATACCTCATTCCCTGTACTTGGAAGTGAGCCTGTTCTGAATCCCAGAGCTGCAGCATACACAGAACAGGTCTGAGAAATTGTGACAATGGTATCTCTAAGGTTTGGGTAATAGTAATTGTACTACTTCATGTAAAAAAATTACGCTGGAAACATTATTCTTTTCAATCCACAGATGCTTATTTGAGAGATTTGTGTGTCATTCCTGTATTGAAGTGTTCATTATCAACTTATAAAACATCTGCACCAATATTCTATAAGGACTCACAATCTTAGTCTGTACCTAAAAACTATGCAAAAACATATGTAAAAAATAGGCTTCCAAAAATGCCTCAGCACTGACACAGTACTAAAGGTGCAATGATTTTCTTAACATAGAACATTACTACCTCTGATTCATCTGCAAACACTTCTTCAACAGATGACGTAATTTAAAATTAATAAATATGCTTTTTGGTAGATACACCCAACGTACCAATGCATCCTTTAGAAATTGATGCCACTACACAGAACTAAGGGTTTAACTTTTATCTAATCTTGTGGCTCATTGAAATCCAGGTACTATTAAAATGAAGTATACCTAGGCTTTGGTCATCTGAAAACACCACCACCATTTCCTTATTAATTTTGCTTGCTTATGCCTTTCATCTGTGATTAGATGCTACTTTAGAGCTATGGGAAAAATCACTGTATGCACGACACAAATTAAAGGAACAAATTATGGATTTACATAATTAGAAGCTACAGCAGAGTAAATTAACAGGAACATTAGTGGATATTATTTTAAACAGCTTACTGTGATCTATACTTTTCTATTTAATTTTCCTGTAGTCAGTGTTACACTGTGACTTTTACTTCAAATCCATAGCAGTTCTGCTCCTATTGTTACTAACCATTCAATAGTATCTTGACAGCAGAACTACATCTTCGTTCTCATTTAATAACTATTTATCATTCTGTATCTGCCCATTTTCAAGAAGGAATAAAGTTAAGTGTTCCAGAAATTGGAAAAAATTGAAACTTGACCTTTATTAAGTGGGTTAATTGTCACAATCTCAGCATGTATGAAATTAATGACCAAAAAGTGGAACTTCAGAGTTTCAGAAGACTAGGTTAATGTCCAAAAAAGTCTAAACTCTGACCTTCTTGACATATGCCAAAAGAAACAGCCACCCTAATAAATTACTACCTGTGTGCAATTATAATAAACCATTCCTAGCATCCAATCACTTGAATTAATTGCTGCAAGGCAGCGAGGCTTTCTTACAGATATTCAAATTAATCTAAAAATTCCTTTGCAGTTCATAGGAGGCTGTTTGTGCATGTCTGTTTCAGTATGGAGATTGAGTTTTAAGGCACATTATTCATACCTTTTGACCACAAATCTGTATACAACCCCACTTATTAGTGCTGAAATTAGGAGCTTCGGCTGAGTTACTAACAGCACTGAAACTGGTGAACCAGCAGGGAATAAAGCAAAGGGAAATAAATTTGCCTTATCCCATACCATAAAGGAATTGCTGGATGCAGCACACCCACATAGTTCCCATATTTCAGAGTTACAGAGGAGAAACAGACAACTTTTGTAAATATGCCAACAAACTGTAGAATATTTAAATCAAACAACATTCACAAAAAGAAACTTAAAAATAAATACTCCATTTGCACAGATCCGAGTCAGCAGCACAACGTGAAACCTACTGACTTCCACACCACTGTGTCACACTGGACATCATGTCACGTGGACAGACAGAGTTTCTCCTATAGCTAGCGAGTGCATCTGGGGAATGGGTAGGTGGCCCCAGCCTGATGCAGAGCAAGAGGCTACCTGGCTAGTAATATCTGTAAGTGAAACAAGGCACCATGATGAGGTTAAGCTATGTTTGGTCTTGTCATGGGTGGGATGCTATGGGGAAACCTGCTTTTTTTCCCATTGATTCTATTCAAAGGACAAGACTCGTACTTGGGGCTGTGAAGTTTTTCAAGAACTATATATATTTAACATTAAATAAAATGCTAAGTGTTTAACTTCAATTATCCAATTCTGCTGGTGTCTGAATCTGCATAAGTAATGGTGAATCAGCTGGGAAATCAACTTTGTTCACACACGCAAAATTTTATTCCCTGTTCTCGTACAGATTTTAAACAACTTGCTGAAGAAGCAAAGTCAAGTCTCAGAGGGCTACAGATCTGTTCCACTCCAATTCACATTAAGCTGCTCAAAGGCACGTTGTGGTGGTCATCATTACCTGTTCCACCATGTCTGAACTGGATTTAATTGCATCCTTTGATGCAATGATTGTCTAGTTTCTCCAAATTGGGAAGGTAAAAAAAAAAATTCTGCATGGACATACCCAAAAGTCTTGGAATAATAAAAAGCAGAAAAACAGAAATTAAAGGAGTTCACAGCACAGTCACCAGAAAACATCACCTGGAAGATGGAAGACTCAGGTTCAGAAGCCTCTTCTGTGCTTGATCAGCTTTATATAACAGAACTGTCCTATACACGAAAATATTACATGGACAAAGGTCGCCACGTTTAGACACTACATTTCAGGTGAGTGTCCTGAATACAACAGTATCTTCTATTTTCATATTGCTCTCTGTGCTTTTGTCTGGTCCTTCCACAGTGGATTTGTACGGCCTTTCTTTATTTCCTCAGTGTTGACTAGTTCTCCCACAACAGCAGAGGACCAAGTCAGCGGACAGCAGTGACTTCAACCCAGCCTTCACTCAGGTTGCCCCCAGCCCTGCACTGACAGCAAGGCAAGCAGCCACTTACATCTGTTCTTCACTGTCAGTTTAACATGTAACAACAGTGTAATTCAGATGTTTTCACCTGTTCCTAGGGAAAGCAAAGCCATTGTCTAATTGTGAAATTAAAACTCCACAGTAATCACAGTACTAATTGGAGAGAGTTGTGTTGTTGTTGTTGTTTCATTTGTGGTTGGTTTTTTCTTGTATTTTTTTGTTGTTGCTGGTGTAGTTGTTGTTGCTTTGTTTTTGTTTTGCTTGGGTTTTGTTTGTACACTCACTGAGACAATCCCTAAACTTACATTTCAGGATAGCAACTTCTGCCTCTGAAGCAAGCCGGCTAACATTCAGTTGTCCAGCTTTTATTTTCACACACCTCCTTGCTTTCCTCCAGTATCTAGCATAATCCTTCATAGTGAAAAATGGCATCACCTCCAGCTGTTAAGCTGAGGGTCTAGCATGAGGGTCAAAAGCAGAAGTCAAATACCTTTGGGTTTCCAACCCCTCCATTACTGACTGTGCAACAGCTGACGAGCAATGCAAACACTGGTAGCCAACTTGTTTTGCTTTTGTAAGCTGCCAGGTCCATTTTGTGCTGCTACCAAAGTAAAAATAAATAATTAAAAAAAGATACTTAATTTTAAGTGAAGTTCTGATGCCTATGTACACTGAAAATAAAGATAACTGTAATGACTAAGGACAGCGTACAAGGCAAAAATCACATTTTGTTAGAAGTACATGAACACCATGTATCACCCAATGTACACTGCTACGTAAAACAGCTTATTCAACCACATTTCAAAGCCTGTTGCTGATAATCCAGGAGTGTAAGTACTAGAGCACCCCACATTCAGCAAAAGGCTAAAAAAAGAAAATAAACCAAACCCAAACCAACACCAACCCTGGTTTTTAGTTTCTGCTTAGTACCATAGCATAGGTGCTTTGGCATTTGGCAAAATTTCAACTTCTATTTTTCACTAAACAAATTATCATAGATTTCATATGTATTACTGAAGTTCATGTGACGTTCATCAACACTGTAGCATTCATTTAGTTTTAAAATACACCAAATACACCAGGGAACTTAAGGAGACACAAAACCCAAAAGAATCCAGGACCATTTGTGACTTTTTTCCTTAAGTAGGGCTTGAGAATTTTTTATTTTAACTGAAAAATCTCTGATATGGTTTCCAAAGTTGTGTCATTCCTTAGCAAATAGATGTAGAAACTAAGAAATGCTAAGGAATATTTTTCTAACCCTGAGTCACAAATTTACACGCTGTACTTTGTACAGCAAGCAATGCACTAGAATGTGAATGTTAGAAACTATTAAATATAGATGGCAATTATGTGACAGTTGTGTGATTGTACCCAACTTCAACAAGGATTAGTGAAAAATCTTCTAGAGAAAAAGGATGCTTCATCAGATATATTTGGCAGTGAAATGTTTTGTCTAAACACTTCTGTTTGGCACAGAATACAAGAAATAGCAAGGACTGACTTTCAGTCCATAAAAATCAGAAAAAAAGCAGTGGATTCTGGGAGCATCTTTGGTGTGTCAGACTGAAACATTACGTTTTTTGAAAAATTGTTTCATAATGACTTAACATGTCTTTCTAAAAAAATAAATTAAAACAAATGTGATAGAAGTTGCAGCAACAGATATTAAATACTGTTTCTAAACACGTGAACCAGAGAACAGTTTGTGTTACCTGAATCTTCCGATGTACCTTTGAAACATGCAAATTTCATGACTCTAACAATCACTCCCCTCTAAAGGTAAATTAGCCTCCAGAATGCAGCTACCTCTTTCATAACTAATGACAGAACAAGAGGAAATGGCCCCAAGTTGTGCCTGGGGAAGTTCAGTTTAGATACTAGGAAAAATTACTGGAAGAGCAGTTAAGCATTGGAACAGGCTGCCCAGGGAATTGGTGGCATCACCATCCCTGATTGTGTTCAAAAAATGGGTGGATGGGGCACTTCAGGACATGGTCTAGTGGTGATGGAGGTGTCGGGTAGAAGTTTGGACTTGATGACTTTGGAGGTCTTTTCCAACCTTAATGATTCGATGATTCTATACTGTCGAATTGCACAGATTTTCTGTATGTACCACCTTTTAATGATGTCCACAGGAAGTAATAGATTATTTTAGCCAAGATCCTAAACCATCTCACCTCCACAGCCAGAAGGCTCTCAACTCTTGTTTACTCACTACAGCACTTAAGCTAAGGTTGCATTTATGTATTTCACAAGCATTTTCTCAGAGTGGACAGTGTTGCTCAAATTTTGTACGTTCATCAACAGGGCTATATGGACATCACCTTGCAGTACAGAGCCAAAGTAGTTAGAGGTTGTATACTGATGAAACAATTCATCAGTAGGTAGGTTCATGTATAATTCAAAAGGTTTGGGTTTTTTCCTCTCTTTTGTTTTTGGAGAAAAGTCCAAGAAACCCAAGTGATGTCTTTCTTACAGGAATACTTCAGATAGCTAGCTAAACAGAAGCAGGATTTGGCATTTAGCCTGGGATTAGTGTGAACAGCCTCTTAACCAAACATCATGAAGAAAGTTAACTTCAAAATGCTTTGAAAGGTCTGTTTTCATGACAGATGGTAATAAGGGCTCATCAGTGCCAATTTTTTGTTTCCACCTCAGTTTTCAAAAGCTTAAGTTTTAAGTTAGTGCTGAGAAACCATTACATGCAGAGAGCAAAAATGCAAATTGCAAAATTAGATTACTCGCTATTTTTATTGTGTGCAACATAATTTTCTAAATAATACTAACAGGTGAAGAGTAAGAATTTGACCGTGTGGTTAATAGGCCACCCTTCCTTTTCTGTCTATTAGAATCCCTCACCCCCGCCCCCCCAGCTATTTCTCCTTTAATCTTTATCTGTACACCTGGACAGTTACACCTCTCCCCACAGACTCCAAAAGATATAGCAGTTGGTAGCAGGGAGAGGTTTTGTTTGTATAATACACTCACTAGGGAAGACATGGTAGAACTATATTTTATTCAAGAAAACCCACACATTCGGTCCTGTGGTGGCCACAGGCTTCACTAAGCCATAGATATTAGCAAATACTGGAACAAAATACAGTGTATCAGATTGAATCAAAGCATTTAAATTCAGAAATTACAGTTATAATTTTCAGGGAAGGCCAGTTTCAGAATTGCATCATATCATCTATTACAATGTTGTGCAATGTAAGTGGCACGAACGGAAACGGAGTATTGGTCCTAAAAAAACCCCAAAATGTAATGACTTGTATGACATTTAAACTGCCAAGACAATAATTCATAACATTCTACCAAAGGCAGCATACAGTTACGAAAATACTGGTCCAGCATCTTCTTGGTGATGAAGCAATATCCAAGGTGCAATGGCAACATGCCATTCTGAGCAAAACACTTCTTAAAAAACTAATTTTTCTGTTTTTCCCACACCAATACTAGCTGAACACCAAAACTGCTATGGACAACCTAAAAGAAAGTCACTGCTTACGTGTATTGCACCAAAGTTTTATGCAAAAACACATTTTCCAAGTGGCAGTACAAAAAAAGGCAAAATCTAATAAAACTAAAAATATGCCAAAAAGCATTTTACTGCAACTGATCTTAGACGAGCAGGTTGCAACATCTATTAAGCTTTAAACAGTTGTCCAACTTGTCCGTTTTATCCATTATCTTGAACTTAAGGATACAAAGGTAAAAGACAAAGTCCTTAATATTGAGAACAGAATTAAATCCCTCTATACTCCTCCATTCACACACAGAGTAAAAATATTCTTCCCTCCTCTCCTCCCAATACCCAGGTAATTTCAAAGTCAAGCCTTGGAATTACCCTTATTCTGATATTGCACTGTGCTAGGATTGTATCGTTTCCACACAGAAGTTAAAACATATAGCATGAGAGTGACCAAAGCTGCTGGAGACAGTAGACCTGCTAACTTGTGGAAGTATCCCAAGAAACATGCATCAGATGGAGACAAAATCGAAGTGTACTATAGACTTGGCTGTGGTCTGGACTTGGGCCAAAAAATACATTAGCTTGCTTGCCATTTCCTTTGAGAAAACAGCATCAATTAGTATCTTAACCAAAAGACAAAGTTGAGCAAGACCAGGTAACCATGTCACATTCAATGTTAAATCCAACAACACAGAAATGAAGGAGTAGCAGACAGGAATATTAATCATATTTTCCTTTTAATAATGGTTTAGTCAAAAGTGTAGCTTTGAAAATCTCTAGCTAGTTGTGAAAACCTGAAGAAGCTGGGAAGCGACCTCACTTTGAACAGTACAATTTAAAGCTGTGGCTTGGCCTATCTGCTTTCAAACTCTCCAATAGAACTGCCAACCTTGTAAATAACAGGTACCGCACGGAAATAAAAATAATTCAGCCTTTAAAAGTTGGTGAATATTGTATTGCAGCAGACTATCTCTGAAGAAGGTGAGATTTTTATACAGTAAACGAAAGACAAAGTAAACTGCAATCTTCAGAGATCACTTTAAGTGTATACAATTTGGATTCTCATCAGCATTTAAAACTACCACTCATAAGGTTGCCACCTTACCTTTTTCTGGACTGGCATACCTGATTTTAAACAGGTTTTCCTCCAGTCTCCCAAGATTCTGATCCTCTTATCCAGTTTTCTGCTGTACTGCTCTCCCACCTTCATGCTGAATACCGAGTCAGTCCTGCCTTCTGCTTTTCTTGGCAGGAGGCAGAGCAAGCTTTTAATTTCGGTAGTCAGAGTGACAGAACAACAAAAGCACAGCAGATAGAAGAGCTTAATTCTTCCCCAGGAAGAAAATACATTTGGTTCAACAAAGGGCTGCAAAATCTTCCAAAGGCACCTCTTTCCCCAGCTTTTGCCCGAAAGCAAGATGGCAATCTTAATTGAAAAGGGATGCTAAGTCTTTTAAATAACTTAAAAATTCATTTTTATATAAAGCAGCAAAAACATTTTTCTCTGCAGAAAGAGAAATGTTAACAAAGAAACACACCAACATAAATGCACTGTTCATAAACTTCAGCTAATTTAATTTCACAAGAAAGTAATATTTTAAGACTATTCTTTAACCTCATCAGTACTTTCTGAAGAAGATTCTTTGGCATCTTCAGTCTCTCTGTTACTTTTCTCTTTATTTAGATTTTCACTTTCCAATTTGGTCCCATTAAATAGAGAGTTTTCACCATTCACAAACCCATTCTCTGTGACTTCAGCATCAATAGCTTCATCAATCTTTATGTCCCCTTGCTCTTCCACATCTTCTAGGTTTCTCAAGACAATAGGGAGTCTAGAGTCTGCCACAGTGTTCTCCAACAAGGCAATATTGCTCTCTTCGTATTTAGGAAGCGGAGCTCCATCTGCCATTTGTTTGGTATAATACTCTCGGCTAGCAGCTGCACTCTTTACTGCTTTCTCCAAGATCTCTTTTTCACCTAAGCGCAATTTGATAGCCATTATCGCATGTGAAGTAAGGTCATGGGTCTCCAAGAAGGACTTATCATCCTGTTAGAAAAATCAAGTTTGTTAGTAACAACCAACACAATAATAATAATAAAAAAAATTTTAAAATCCCTCAACTTTTCTCTCTGTGCATTGACAGCAAGTGACATTAGGCTCTTCAGGCTCAGCCAATTGGATGTATATGAACAAGGGGGTCCGCACGGAGTCCCAGCAAAATTTGTCAAGAATTCATGATGAAGCCAAAAGTTTCTCTATGCAGATCAGCCTGCTTAACAAGCAGGCAGGAGACTGCACAAATACATGAAGTGTGTCTGGTCACTTACACGCTTGCAACAGTAGCACATTTCTTTGCAGTTCAGAGAATGCAACTAATAGACAACAAGTTGAAACTGATTCCCCATTTTACTTGCAGAGAAAAAGCAGATAGACTCTATTTGGAGAATCAAAGAAAATACATTAACAAAATTACATTAACAAAATTTTCTTTTTTGCAATCTTATTTGATTTTCCTTAGATAATGCAAATCTGTTACTACACTTTTAAAAGGACAGAATGAATTATGTACTAACAGACAGATTAAAATTTATAAAGACAAGATGAGGGGCAAAATATCTTTTCCTACAGTCATAACATGGAACATTTCAGACATTTAAATTACATATAATGATAATTTTACCTCCACAGTTGTTTTATAGGTTTTCAAAAGAAGGGATGCTCTGGCTTCTAGGAATGTCCAAAGTTTAACTTCATTATCCCAGCTAATGGGAAACTCAGAGTTCCCCAGAGTGAAGATTTTCTCAATGGCATGCTCACCAATCAAGTGTTCCTTCAGCTCTTCTGCAATAAGTATAAAACCAATCTGTTAAAAAACAATCTCATCATTCACTTTGTCAGTTGACAAAATGCAGTAAGATTTATTTACGATAGTATAGCTTTGAGCAGCTAGCAAAAAAAAAAAAATCTCCTAAAATAAGAATTATCAGCTATGTTGGTTATTTCTAGGATTCTCCTCAGAGAGGCAAATGGAAGTCTTGAGGTTAGCAGAAAATGGACATTCTCCTCCACTCGGGAATACAGATACTTTATATATCATAGTCACTCTTACACAGCTCAACTCTGTGACAGTGAGATGGAATGTTTTGTAGAATTCTTGGTAAACAAAAGGGAGTAATTCTTTAAAGAGTCCAGTGAACTTTTTGATAAAAGGAACAGGCCAGAGAATGTGCAAACAGCAATAGAATACTTTTCCTATTGTTTGGGTAATCTTTCTCAGTAGCAGAAACTCCCTACAGTTGGTCAGAAAAAGACATCCATCAAACAAACTTCACACAGAGCAGAAAATATTGAATCATCTCCTCAAGATGACACAAATTCCACTAATCTTTTAATTACCAAATTTCACTCCTGCAAAGCAGCCATCACAAGCTTCATCAACCACTTGCAAGTAGCTTCTGAATAAGCAGTTTTCTTAGACAGTATTTAAGACATATGAATAATCTGAGCACAATCATATATCAGAGAAATGCAATTAAAAGAAGTCCACTAGCTGTATTATCTTTGCCAAGCCAAAATTCACCCACTCATCAGTATCATAACATTTTCTTTACTAGAATTTACTTCCTTGAAGCGGTCAGACAGTTGGACTAGATGATTGTTGTACATCCCTTCCAACCAAACTATTCTATTCTAATTTCTTAGTAAGTTCTAAAAGATGGATGATAGGAAGCAGCGAAGGTAGGTTGCTTTTATTAAAGAAAGCAAGTAAAGCACATGTAAAGACTTAAAAACTTCAGTATTCCAACTTGAATTAAAATACACATCATCTACATAGCATCCCTAACTGCAAGGGAATTCTCTCACTGTCATGAAAAGCTGTCACATCTATAACCTCCAAAACAACATCTAACCAGCAAGCACCTACTGCAAACACTTTATCAGAAGTTTCACATGCAAAATTAGGTGAATATTTATTGATTGTACACCTATTTTCCCAAACCCCAACAAACCTAAACAACTACAAAGACAGTCTGCAAATACTTAAGTCGGTTTTAGATTATGAATTACCAAAACACTGAAAATACTGAATTGTCTCTTCCATATTTCTCCTACAGTACAGAATATTCCATTTCCATACCTAAATGATTCTAGCAGTGGCTAATATGCTACAATTTTAAGCACGTAAACCTCTAGGTCTCACTTGATTTTGTTTTGTGAACCACTTTTAAACCTAAGAACTGAAGATCAAGCTCCAAAGCTCACTTATTCACAACAGCCTGGGAGATTAAAAGAAATTAAAAAAAATGCATCACCTCACACTTTAGGAGTTCCAGAAAGGCCTACATTACTGAAATATTCCCTCAGACACCATGGCCAAAGGTTGTGTTTATCACAAGCTTATAGATCTCTCAACTCCTCAACTTTTCTGATCTTAATGATTTATAGATCTATCACATTCCTGTGCTAAACCAAAAAAAAAAACCAAACCCACAAACCAAATGTAAATTAAGTTACCTTTATAAAACATCTTACCTTCATTCATACAAAACACTCGAAGGAAAGCCAAGAGCTGGGCAGAGATTGGAGGCTCAGTGGAGTGCAAGGCAAAAACACTGGAACTAATAAAAGAAATAATCAAACCACAGTAAATACAATTTCTAGTGTCATACCTTTGAACTTATTTCAGTATAAAAGACCTTAAAGTATACAAGAAATGCACTGTTACAAAAGTAACTTTTTTTTTTCCAAAGTTAATACTAGTTAAAACTGAAGAAAAGCTTCCCTAAACTCTACCTGAAAAGAACAATTATCTGTATAGTTTTACACTTACAATTACTTTTTATATGGCTTTCATAATAATGAAAATGCAATGTTTCATGTCTGCTGCTCCTAACACTACCCTCTGGACGGAAAAGACCAAACGAAAATGCCGTAGTTCCCATACTGAGCATTGTGGTGTATCTGCAAGGGGTGTGAAAAGAGAAACCCACAGATTGCTTCGAATTAATCCTTGCTCTGTTTTAGTTCAACTGGTTATGAAAGCAAAAGCTTTTTTCCTTATATATGGTCCAAATTAGATGAGAGAGAAGTTCTCAGAGAACTTCTGTAAATATTATTACAATAACTTTTAATTTGCTATATAAACAGAAGAAATATTACACCTAAGAAAACTATGCAGACAATTGCTCTATATATGCTCTATTGGACACTATATATTTTGGAAATGTTTAAAAAAAGAACATGGCATTGTGTTTTACTTACGTTGGGATACCAGCACGAGCTAAGACCTCTGCCTTCATAGCATACAGCCTGTCACTTTTACTCACGCCAAGCTTTATTTTCACTCTGTCATGTGAATTATTATCAAAGAAAAAACCACTGTGGATCACAAATTCAGCGTTTGACCGAGTGCCATAAAAAATGTAAATCTAGAAGGATGAAAAGAGAAGTGAAGGGACAGGAAAAAAAGCTTAAGATCAGCTCACAAAACTGACATAATTTGAGAATTATTTCCTGAAAGAGTTACTATTCTGAGTACAAGGTATATTTAATTATATAAAGAAACACGCTTTGTTTTCTGGTATTGATTCAAACACTGTATATAGTGTGGCAGTATATTTGTGGTAGATGTAAACCTATCCATGTAACTGGGAGACTTTGAAAGAAGAGATGTTCTTATTCTATACTTGAAAATAAGAATGCTTTATTTTCTCCTACTGTCATAAAATACTAGAATATGGAAATAAGCTTTCAAAGATCTTATGCCTTTTAAAGACAAAAAAAAAAAAAGTCTGGACCAGCAGAACCCATTAAAAGAAATGGTGTTTCTGAGGTCATTTTCCCCCCATATATCCAATGCTTTAACATGACATCAAAACAAAAGCAAAGTTGGTCCATCAGCAGTGTAGGATACTCTTTTGGGTGTATCCCATACAGAGAGATCTGATCTGTGCTCAGCCAGAATTTATTTTCGTGTTTTAGTCTGTACTCTTTATCCAAAACACACAGGTTACTTTATTTCACATAAAAAAAAAAAAAGAAAAAAGTGCAAAAAGTGTTTAATTCAGGGCTAAGCTGTATGAAGTGCATGGGACAGGAGGTCAGAGCAACAACTGTCTTCTCCCAGATTGAGAGGATGTTTTTCCCTTTAGTTTGATAAAGGAATCATCAATCAGAGAAAAAAAAAAAAAAAAAAAAAAAAACCAACAAAAAAAAACCATTTCAGTTACAGAACTCCCTTCTTAACCTTAGGGTACAGCAATGATCTGGATACCTATAAGCTTCCACTCTAGGTGACAGAGAAAGGCAGAGTGTTCTCTTCAGGGCTCAACAACTGTAACAATGCCACTGACTTTGTTTTCAATTTCAGATTAGAACTATTTATCATAAGCACTTAACACCTAACTGTAATGATAGTAAACGTATTGTAGGACACTTGTATAATGAACAAGTGAGCTGCCTAGGTATGTTAAGGCAGTGGTTAAGGAGAGTTTTGCTAATCATCTCAAGTTTTAAAACTGTGATACATCTCATATTAAACTAGAAGTTAGAAATCATGTGTAGATTATACAGTACGCTCTTACACTCTAAGACTGTTTTACAAAAAAACCCAACAATTAAATGGAATGAGAAAGTTGTTTTATTCAAGAGCAGTATTTGACATCCTGTGGAATTCCGCTGCCTCACATGTTTTTTAATAGTAAAAGAAGAGATCATACACTCTTCCTGCTAAAACTGTAAGTAATAACACTTGCATAGTGTATTAAAAGACTGAATCATTATATAATTAGTGCTTTATTGATGTCAATAACAGTTAAAGTTTTCACAGAAATAAAAAAATAATCTGATAAATAGTGAAGTCAAACTGCTAAAATAAAATTGAAATAGAGGAAGCCCCTCTAAGTGAAATGGAAAGAGCATCTATATGACACATCCATTGCCAGCTGTGGAAAATTATAAATTGGATCACTTCTGGAAGAACTGTGGACCCCTTTTAACTCATCATACTGCTACTGGAAAAAACGACAGATATATGACTACCATAACAAATTCTAAGAGCAAGACAAAAAAATATACAATCACTGTAAACCTCAGCATAGCAATGAGGATAAATCTACCTCTGGAAAGACACACTTTAGAAAATTTTTCAGACACATCTTTGTTAAAAAGGAAGGTAATAATACATGAGAAAAATGAAACTGAAAATATTATGAAGTATAGGACTGGCAAAAAAAATACATTAAGGTAGTAACTCAGTCGAGACTGAGTTACAAAACACTTCCGGATGTTTCATAGACAAAGTCTCCTTCTGGCCGTGCTTACTGCAGTTGAAAAGCAGTAGGAAAGGGAATGCTACTACACTTGAGGGCTTAGGCTGGCTGCTGACACAGCACAGGAACCCTCCTAATGAGGATTTCCTACACTCCTGGAACCACTGTCTTCAATGCACCACCAGTTTTAACGCTCATTTTGGTTTCTTAGCAGTTCTGAATGAAATACTGGATTCTGAACTCTTCCATGAATCTTTGGAAGACTGTCCCTTGGTACTTTCTGTTTCAGGATGAAGGGGTGTGTTCATGCCTGTGTGAAAGGGAGGGAGCGTAGTTTTAGGTCCTCTCTCATCTTCACTAAGCATGGGAATGAAAACATGGGTAAAATGGCTGGCAACTAAGACCAAGAAGAAACGTCAGCCAACAACATTGTTAGGAAAGACTCCATAATCTGCTATTGTAGACAAAGTGATGCTCCAAATCTAAAATACATCTATTGTTGGTCCTTTGTATATGGCCTTTTGTTATTCTCATCCAGAACACCACATCCGGTGTCTCTGAATTGACTAGTGATTAAATATTTCAGCTAGTTCTCTAAAATACAAGGCGTCTTTCTATCTAAAGTTGGCATCTATCAACTGATAGAAAATATTTTATTCTGAAAAATGTGCACTTATTTAGTTTGGTAGTAATTTCAAACAAAATTAGCTCAGCATAATAATATTGAAATGTAGCAGGGCTGCTACCACTCTTCTATTAACATTTGTAGAGAGCTACTAAGTGTCTACAAAACTTAATTAAAGAACAATTATGTAGATAACTGTTCACACTACCTGTTCCCCAGCCTTGAAATCTTGAAGGGCTACACATTCACACCGGTCGTCTTCTAAATTGTAGCCTGTAGTGATCTATCCAAGGAAAAAGTGTAAGAAAATCACCTTTAGCATTTTGTATTTCTCTCTCCCACCACTGACAAAACATTGTCCTATTGGAAACAGATATTAAACCCAGCAATTGTTTCTTTCTCTGCACAATATAACACATCTGGTAGTCATTCTTTTACGATTCCCAAGAGATCTCTTTTTAAAAAAAAAATCTCTGCATCACAGAAATCTACTGGAGGAAACAACTTACCTGAAGTGAACAGAAGGCTCTGAGGAAAGTGCCCTCCATAGACCACAGACAGTCCTGTGCTAAAGCTGGCAGCTTGTTACAAGTTCTGGAGCTTTCTGTCACTCCCATAAGGCCCATGGGAGCAAGGCACTGACAGTTCTATAGGCTGTGCTTTATCCTTAACTGCCAGCACATTTTTGATCTCTCAATGAAGAACGGATTAAATAACTGTGGATCTTTAGGGGATACAATCTTCAGAGAATTATAATTTACTTGCAAATAATCCCTTTATCTAAAAGTTAAGTAATACTCTTAAAATGCTAAAAGGATTTTTATGATGATAGCAGGCAATGGAAAAGGATAAACTCTCTTAAATCTATACTTCTCAAAAAAATCAAGTTACAAAACTCTAAAGGGGTCACTCTAACAAGTAAAGCTATCCTAAAAATGTTACACTTTTTAAAAGTGACAAACAGCATGTTCTTGAATACTATTACCAAAGATGCTGGCACAGATTCAGCCACAGGATGGAATATAAGCTGCCAAAGAATTAGGAAGCAACTTTTGTGGTAGGTATTCTGAATTCAGTGCCGACAGAGCTAACTTCCAGAAAAATATGCTCTAGGCCTGGGGAAAAATCTAGAAGCTGAAGATTCTCTCAGCATTTGTAAACAAAACCACACCTTTTTGTACGCTGACTGACATATGACTGACATATGACTGACATACCCTGATTCCCATCTTGGATGCAATTTGTCCAAAGACAGAACTCCATGGATTATTTTGAAAGCTTGGTTGACGGTTTACATGTTAATAATTTTATGCTGCTTGTATCATCAAGCATGCATTTGTCAGTCACAACAGTGCTTTCAAAGTGAGCACAGGGAACTTGTCTCTAATGCAGCAAACCTAAACTGGCAGCCCCAAGCACAGGTGGGCTGGCCCTGCAGAGGTCTGAAGAACTGCTCTGCAAGGAGGTGACACCACTGCAGGTCCATTAATGGGCTTGTGGTATGTTGAGATCAGCAGAGAACATGACAGTCCTGCAACAAGGCCAACTGCAAAACACAAGCTGTAGTACTTGAACACAGAAATTCCTGTACATTCACTATGCTGGACTGAATAATTTTTAATTAAGGTGTCTCACTTAGAAGGTTAGCAAACCCTGAACTGCAGGTTACAGGTGTGAGAGGATTTACCTTCACTCCGACAAATGTACCTTCCAAGTTCAAATGCAGTAGTCTTCTGAAAAAGTGTAACTTCCATTCAAAAAAGGGAACTCTTGACAGCACTTGACCTGTCCTGAAAATTTCTTAGTGTGTAAATTCAGTGAAATATTTCTGAATGTGAAAAGTTTATTCCAGTGTCTTGAAATGCCTGTGGAACAGGAAGTTTTCAAGGACTGGGGAAATTCCAGTATGTTAGCAGAAGGATTCTGTCAGTTTAAGCAGGTTTCACTACAGTACTGCTCATTTTTTGATTGCTTTGTTTTTGGGTTTGGTTTTTTTTTTATTTTATTTTATTATTGCCCTTAAACCAACCAACAAAAAAAGCCCACACCCAAAACGAACAAAACCAACTCCCCTCTCCAAAAAAACCCAACAAAACAACCCAAAAAACCCAAACCTCAACAAACCAGCAGCACTGCTGAAAGGCTTTTCTATAAAGCACAATGGAGTGCTAGACTCTTACTTCCTCTTTCTTTTAATAGCAGTCATGTAAGAGAATTAACAGGGTGTTTACTTCTCTTCCCACATGATAGCTGACAAATTGCATCCCTTAAGTTTTATTTCTGAAGCAGACTGATACATGAATTTTAAGCTGAGTATAAAGCATGCAATAGTCTGCTTGGTCAGTGATTAAGGATGGACCCAGCCCAACAGGCAGAATGTAGCTTATTCAAAGCTCTGTCAGAACTGGTAATCAACCTCTGACTGTCAAAATACAATCCCACTAAAGAATAACAATGAGAAATGCATGAAGACAACCACTTTGATATAGTTCTTGGAGGCAGGTTGATCTAATTAATAGTGTCAGAAGCAAGAAAAAGCTAGATGGACCTAGCTTCAGTTAAAACCCAAAAAGCATTTTATTATCTAGCTCATGGAAAGGGACCCTGTGGAATAAAGCAAGAAGACTGATATAAAGTAGCTGTTTGACTCAAGAAGTATTCTAGCACTATGTTTGGAATACACTAGACATGGCAGATGCAACGCCATCTTTTGTTTCTTACTGTTCTGCAGTGAAGAACAATTCCCTTCATGTATTTGAAAGGGATGTGCTCTGGTTAGAGCAGAACTCACCATCATCCTACCCTGCAATAATGTAAACTACAATACAGACAGCCTACAGTTATCTTAGCAGCTTATAGTTATCTTAGCAGTTTCCCCCTCCCATTTCTAATAGTAGAAGTAACACACAACAAAAATAGCTTTAGTACCTTTCCTTAGCCCATTATCAGTATCACAGGTGTCTATCCTTCCTAAATCTGTAACCATTTAAACTACTTTCTGTAGAAATATGAAACAAATGAGTGAAGTGTGTATATTCATACAAAATACTTAAGTTCAGCACCCTCCCCCTTGACACCCTTTAGGATACACCAGCATAAAAAAAATGCTTCCAACCCTGATATATTACTGCATTAACAGGTTTGGCTCCAGAGGCTGGCTCCATATCAAACCCATTGTTAGACAGCATAATAAAAATAAAGATTACTTTATCAATTTAAATAGAAGTTTGAATGATTAAAACAACTAGCTGTGTTTTTAATATAGGCTACTTAATTTTTTTCCCTCCCAGAACCTTAATTCTCTTCCTCTTTCCTCTAATCCCAACTTTGAAGGCATTCATTAAAAGTTGTCTAATGAATACAGACAAGTCTTTGCAAAAGCATCTGAAAGAGATGCCCAGCAGGAAAAGGGTACAGGAAGTACTGATGCTTGCAGCTAAGACTTATATTACAAAAATATACATTGTGAATTTTAAGTAATTCTCTTTATGTCAGAGACTCTCATAGAAGCTTTACTGTTAAATTTATCAGCTGACGTAACAGTGAAAGGCAAGAATCACTGTTAAAGAACACTATGTAATCACCATTTAATAGGAAAAAAATAAAAAACCCAAACACTTGCAACTTTGTACCTTAGCCTACTTACTGTGCTGTACTTGGTACAGTTTTAATAACAATAAATTAGGTAAATGTCAAGTGAAAACCAACTTGCTTTACAATTTTTTCATTTAAAGCAGGCCTTTCTTATACCAACAATACAAGCACATGCTGCTGTCCTAACACTCAGGTCAGTTTTCCCACAAAAGAATCAGATTACTTAAATAGAAGGGTCATATTCACTGCTTATAATAAAGCATACTTATAAATAATACAATGATAAATTTACTGGAAACAAATTCAGAGGGTATGAATTTTGAAGCGTAGGTGAGACTGACAAAATAACATTGATAAGCCATCCTCTTATGGGTTTCCATTTCCTCACTTCAACATTAACTAGCCTGTTAATGAAATCAAGACCTCATCCTCTGAACTAGCTCACGTAAGCCAGAATGTCAGCACGTCTGACTTTCTATATACATATGTCACCTTTTAAATGTTTAATATGCCCTAAAGTAGTATTTTTGCATTTTGTTTCTTTGATGTAGTAACAGATGTACTGTTTTTGTTGAACTAGGCTTTGTTCTTGTGGTTGCTGTCTCCATAACAAGGCTCTTTGGGCATGGTTAGGAGATCAGGCAGTATTTCTTAGTTGCAAATTTCTAACCGCTCTCCCTAGTGGTAGCTACAAGAGGCAACTTCCAACATTGTCTGCTTTCCTATTTTCAGAACAAATCTGTCCAGTATTGTGAATCTTTTTCAGCCCATTAGAAATAAAAGTCCGTGTCAGAAGAATAATCAAACTTGGCTGGAAAAAAAGGTACCATGCAACTGAAAACTTTTAAAGGTACACTATTGGTATATGACACGTAACTGAAGTTTTCTGTAGATGAAGAAAGTTCTCCCTGAAAAGCTACCATAAGACATTTAACAAACTGACAAATCTTCCTTTCAGATATTAGTTTTTTAAGGGTCGCTTGGGAAGATAAAATACCTGTGTTAAGAAGTATAATGAAAAGTTATTAAACTGCTCTTCAGCAATTGAAAGGCTTAATACTTAAGCCCTAAAGCCTTTCAGCAACACTGAAGAAATCCTTACCAGTCCATTAGTATGATTACACATGTCCCATAAAGGTATTAGAGCCAATGTAACTCTGGAACCGTCTTCAGTTGGAATCTGGTTCTGCCGTGTCATGACAGAGGAAACCGCCCATCTACAAAAATTAAAAACACGAGATGGCCAATGTTCAAACAACCAATATATGACTGGCTGCAGTCCAACCTGAAGCAAATATTTAGGCTGGGAGTTTCCAAACTTAGTTTTCTTAAAGATCACCCAGGCTACAGTAATAGTAGAAGGCAATACCATTTGCAGGAGTCACAGCATCCTAGGTTTCCGAGACATGCACACAGACCAACTTCCAAACCAGGCCTGCAATTCCACCCCTCTTTGCAACAGACCCTTCAATACCTTCCATTACCTCATCCAGGACCCGCTCTCGCGTCACCTGCTGTTTCCTGAATCCTTTACCAGACACACTCACATCTCAGGATACATCCCAAACCTGGGGTCAGCTATTCCCGCAGGCTTCAGAGTAGCTCACAGCTACCACTCTGCGGCAGCTGTTCTCATCTATGTGCAGACTCTTGTAAGAGCCAGGACGTATTCCTCCCCCTGCTCCCTAAAAAGCTTATGTACTGCATGAACTGGAAACCAGTATCATCACCTGACACTTGCACGGTATTTTGGCAAGCGCTTCTCTTCAGATTGAGAAATTCTGGCTTAGATCAGTATTACTAAGTTTTCTGCTTAACAGAATAAAGAGCGGGGGGAGAAGTGCCAATACTCCAAACAGATATCTGGGTAAAAAGAATTAAGACACATATAACTGCGTTATAAAACTATAACATAGTTTAGCACACTGACATCATTCAAAAACCTTCTAAGTCAGGTTAAGCAAATGAAATGACAGCTACCAATTGAAACATAAGAATCCTCAGGAAAAAAAAAACCCTTCAGTATTTTCTAAAATTTAATTTTAATTCAAGAAAAATAATCTTAGTTTCACTATGTTTTGGCTTTAATATAACTATTTGGTTTGGGGGGGTTTTGGGTTGGGTTGTTTTTTTTTTT